>JANAVB010033216.1:3121922-3384716 GCA_029216955.1 Iris pallida | reverse complement strand
GGTCATATAGAAGCAGTATTTCAGATCTTAAGATATCTGAAAGGGACGTCATGAAAAGGGCTATGGTTCAAGAAGAATGGACGCATAGAAGTTGAGGGATACTGTGATGCAGACTGGGCGAGCTGTATAGACGACAGAAGGTCTACCACGAGGTACTGTATTTTTGTAGGAGGAAACCTGGTCTCATGGAGAAGCAAGAAACAGTCAGTGGTAGCACAGTCGCCAGCTGAAGTAGAATACTGAGCAATGACTCTGTGAGTGTCAGAGTTGATGTGGGTGAAGGCACTGCTGACAGACTTGAAGCTGGACAAAGGAGCACCGTTACATCTTCTGAGCGATAGTCAAGCTGCAATAAGTATAGCTAACAATCCAGTTCAGCATGACAGAATGAAGTACATCAAGATTGATCGATTCTTCATCAAGGAGAAGTTGGAATAAGGGATACTGAAGATTGACCATGTTCGCTCAGAAGAACAAGTTGCAGACTGTCTGACTAAAGGTCTTAGTTCATTGAGTCTGTCAAAGCTATGTAACAAGATGGGGATGATTAATATCTATCGCCCATCTTGAGAGGGAGTATTGAGAACCAATAAGGGACTTTAGTCCCACATCAGAAGATGTATTATGAAGAGGGGTTGGACCCTCTATAACTAGTGGCAGTAGCCCATCAATAAAAATTATCAATTATTCATTTCTATAATAAGAATATTATCCAATTGTAGTCAAATCTCTCTTCTAACTCGTGTAGTTAATGTAGTGCCTAGTCCCTACATAATGTCCCATTTTTCGTCCACGGGGTACGCGATAAAGGAACACTGTCGCTATCGATTTGGTCAGAACCGATTGATCGGGATTGATTGAATCGATTGAACGGGAATTATTGAATTAAAATCCATTCCTCTATGGAATGTCTTCTTCGAAATCAAGTCTTATATTCAGCAGGTTGTGTCTCGAGGATGGAATCTGCGGCTGAGTCGGAAGAGACCTCACGTTGCTCTGCTGTTTCATGCCGCATTTGCTTCTTTGGTTTTGGTTTTCTGAATGTGTTTTCATGAATGTTTTTTATGGTTTTCATGGCTTACATTTTTGAACTTCGCATTCGTATCGAACTCATTGAATGAGACAGTGTAATCAGTTGCTTATACGATTACAGGTGATCGTGTAGGCGTCGTCTAGCGTAGCCAATGGGTCTCTCACCTCAATCAAATAATCAAAGTGAGTGGCTGACCCATTTTTTCCTTACCCACTTGAATCCCCAAATCAATCGATAGAATGCTAGTTGATTATGCAAAGAACAGGAATGTTTCAATTTCAATGAACTGTTGTACAATTTCTCACGTACACTATATAAAACTGAAATAAGCAAAGTATATATGAATCATTGAATAATTGTTGCCATAATACGACAAAACAACGATAAAAATGCTTATGTTGCTCATGACTGATTATGCTTGAATAACTAGTCTAACCTAGCACAGTCATAGACAACTTGTGCATAAGGAACGGCTTTCTCGAACGATACCCCGAGACACGGGATCGATTCGGCCTAGGAGAAAGCAAAAGATAGTTGTGCTAGATAGAAGCAAAGAC
Organism: Iris pallida; assembly: GCA_029216955.1. Classification (NCBI taxonomy): domain Eukaryota; kingdom Viridiplantae; phylum Streptophyta; class Magnoliopsida; order Asparagales; family Iridaceae; genus Iris; species Iris pallida. Next base: position 3,383,126 of record JANAVB010033216.1, on the reverse strand, counting down.
ATATTATTCGACGAATTTTCAGCGGAGCTCGCTACTCACGCTGAAAGGGGCGCCGTCCAAACCCATCTATAGTCCAAGATGGCTTATGATGTTAGTGACCTCCACATATACAAATTGCACACACGATGCTAGAAATTGATAACAATTGACAGGAAAGAACGTGGTAAGCCTCACATTGCACGGCACACTATGTCGTGGGTAAGTTCTAGCGTAACTTATATCTTTATGCCTATCAAATGCTTGCATGAAAAGTTACTAGGATGGCTAGAAAGGTCATTGAAAATATATAGCATGCTTCATATAATTTCTTGAATCAAATGAGAGCGTGGAACTTAAATTGCCACGCACAAGTACAAGTGTAATATACTGATCCTCACCCTCTACAGGTACCCTGAACCAAGAAGTAGGGGTGTGCATCGGTCGGTGGTCGAGCTATTTGGTCCCAACCGAAGTCGAACCGAAGTTAATCGGTTTGAAAATAAACAAAATCGAACCAAACCAACCAAATGGTCGGTTCGGTTTTGAAACCGACCGACTTGGTTCGGTTTGGATCGGTTCGACTTGGTTAATTTTGATCACATAAAAAAATAGATTGTATGTTTTTTATGAAACCTCAGTCAACTTACACTTTGCAATAGTAAATACAATTCGGCAGCTTCAATTCAACTTGCGCTTTGCAGGTGGAGAAAAATGTCAATTATACATAAATAAAAAAATTATATACATTCAACCAAAAGTCTCTTTCATGTGCACAGGAGCAATTAGAAAAGAATAGGAGCCGCCAACACTCCTCTTTGAGACTAGAGGGGGAGCTCTTTCAACTTTAACTTGATAAATGGTTGTGATGTGAACAAATAAACCAAACCGGTATAATACAACCCAATGAACCCATACCCAACCGGCCAACCCTAATTATTTAACAAAGATTTGGTTCGATTTCGTTTAGACGGTTTTTGGCATAACCAAACCGTAAACCGAACCGAACTGGTTGGTTTTGAAAAATTGAAGCCGAACCAAACCAACTGAATCATCGGTTCGATTTAAAACCAATCGATTCGGTTTGGCACGGTTCGATTTGGTCGATTTGACTTAATTATGCACAGCCCTACCAAGAAGGACGTACCAACTAAACTCAAGGCGACGCAAGTTTTTGAAGCCTCGTCCGTGGATTGAATGCTTGTTTTGATCCTTTTGAATAAGAATACACATTCAGTCCAAGCAGAGATGTCTCAACTCTCCCCTATTCAAGGTGTACACATATTTTGGTTGTATATGGGGTGTGATGTATGGAATGACTGTCACGCTCCAATTCTGTAGAATCGATAGTCGTCCTCCGGGCGTGATGCCGTGCGAACCTAAGTTGCGATCGCACAAGGCATAGTCATAAGGTTATCCGAAATGCAGCATCAAGTTAGTGTACGCAGAGAAATTAATTGACATATTTGAAATAGAAGTAGACTTTTTATTGATAATAAAAACTTCATTTACATTGACTCCATTACAATCATTACCGCGTGGGCTACAACATGACTCGACTTACAAAACGAACGCTGATGAGATAGTCGTTCCATACATTACATCCCTTTTTACAAGCAAAAACCATTACATATTTCCACCTGCTATCGAAGGAAGTCGAGTCGCCATCTTTTCTTTGTACTGAGTACGGAGTCTTCAAAAGGATTTCATAATCAAGCCTTCAACACACGGACGAGGCTTCAAAATGGTTCACGTCGCCTTGAGCTTTTAAGTGGCACGCCCTTCGTGGTTCGGGGTACCTATGTGGAGAGCGAGGATCAGTACATTACAGTTTGTACTGGTGCGTGGCTATTTAAGTTCCGAGCTCTCATTTGGTTGAAGAGTTTATATGACTTAGTTTTCTGAATGTTTTTAACCATCCTAATAAATTTCAAACAAGCATAATATAAAATAAGAGGAACTTACCCACGGCGGACCGTGCCACGCCTTATGATACTTACCATGTTCTTCCCTGTCAGTTGTTATCATTTTCATATCAAGTGCAATATTACGTGTGGTTGGTCACTGGCTCCTAGAGCCATCGTGGACTCCCTTTTAGCTTTTGTTAGACGGAGCCCTTTCAGCGCGAGTAGCGAGCCCCGCTGTAAGTCCCCGCCTAACCCGTGCCCAACACAGCTATGTAATTGTTTCCTTTCTTGGCCGCAACAGTCCCGTGGCCCCGGATTGCCGTGCGGGAAAAATCTACCTTGTCGACAAGTTGTCTATGACCGTGCAAAGACCATTTTTCTTTTAGTTATTAAGACATAGCCTACATTCTCTTTGAAAACTCAATCATTTTATCGTGCACGTGCCCTTGTATTTATCCTTTCATTCACAACAACATTATCGATTTACCTAAGAAGGGGGTCGAGAAGAGAAGGATCAGCCACTCATCTTGAGTTTACTTCAGGTGAGAGAACTTGTTGGTCGTGCTAGACGTCACCTACGCGATTACCTGAAATCGCACAAGCAACCGATTAGAACACTGCATTATTCAAGAAGTTTGATAGAAAATGTGAGTTCAAAATGCAAGCCATGAAAATCATCGAAAACATTCACGAAAACGCATTCAGAAAATAAAGCCAAAACCAATGCAAGCGACGTGAAAAGCAGAGCAACGGGAGGTCTCTCCCGACTCAGCCGCAGAGTCAATCCTTGAGGCGCAACCCGCTGAATATAGGACTTGGTTCCGAAGAATCCATTCCATAACAGAAAATGGATCTTAATTCAACCGTTCCCGTTCGATCGATCACGACCTATCGGTCCCGATCGAGTCGATAGCGACAGTGTTCCTTTCTCGTACACCCCGTGGACGGAGAACGGGACACGATGTAGGGACGGGGCACTACAATGACTATCTCATCGGCATTCATTTTGTAATCGAGTCATGTTGAAAGCCTGCGCGGTAAGGATTATAATAGATTTTTGTAAATGATGTTTATTATCAATGAATGAAAAGTTTATTTTATCTCTAATGTGTTGTTCAATTTCTCTGTGTACTTTATTAGATGTTGTGTTTTAGATAACCTTACGACTATGTTTTGTGCGATCGCAATTTAGGTTCGCACGACATCACGTCCGGGGAACGATTACCGATTCTACGAAATCGGGGCGTGCTAGTTAAGATGGGAGGTATTCTTCTTATTTGGTTGAGTTCAATTTCTCATGTTGAACATATATAACAAATTTAAATTTTTATCAATAATTTTTTTACATAATTTAAATTCTTTTAAAATTAAATGGTTGATGATATACACACGGCTTAAACGGCTCAATCTTGAACCGTTTTGAAGTTTCCTTGTAATAGTAGAGATGAGTATCATAACGAATTTCAATTGGTTGATTTACCTATCATGGACATGGAGACTGCTTTCATCATGTTAGTTTTGGCAGGATCAAGCATGGGGTCTGACTGCAGAGCCTTCACAAAGCGACTTCTGGCCTCCTCGGCTCCCACTGACCCTCGACCAGCCACAATCACGAGCTGCAGGTTACCGTGTAAAGGTGCATATCCAGGGTTTAATTCTAAAGATTTTGCAAAACATAGCCTTTGGCCAATTCAAACCTTCATGTTAGATTGTCCAAGGTTAGAGAAGCTTACATGTTGTCACGCCCCAGAACCAGAATACTGGAGAGCGGGGAAGTGACTCAGCCAGCTACGTATTACGGGTAGATGAATACCGTATAATACGATCAATGCTGTCTAACAAGACGAGGGGGCATACCTATGGTCACTTTACATCTATTGTCTCAATCAATCAAATAAGAAACAGAAATAGAGAACATGTAAGATAAAGCAGTAAGGCATCCCAAACGCTCAGTCAAAATATTCTTGATATCTGGCTCTACAAAATACTGCCAGATGATGTAGCAAGTATACACAATTGTTATCAGCTGCATCCTGACTTAGTTACAATTATGTAAAAGTAAGTACAAGATAATCCGACTAACATGTCGGTGCCAAACGGCAAAGTATAAAGTAAATAACAAAACGAGCGGAGAAGTAAGGAACCCACTCGAGTCCTCCTGCGATCATTCCTCTAGTATTGACCATCTTGGAGGTAGAAGTAAGCTGGATCCTCGGGGACCGGCTCTAAATCTGGCCATGCAAAACCAGAGAGGTTAGAGCTCTAATAGCAAGTACCGCAAGGGAGCACAATATGAGAGATAAAACCAGTACTAAGAGATTACGATAAATAGATCTCTGCTTGCTACTGGGATTCACATAACATCATGACACTCCGAACCAACTCCCTAACCAAACAAGGACAGAAGTTGGCCCGTCATGCCCTGACATTCTGAGTATCGCAGTTAGTTAACAGAGTAGATACAATACACAAAAAAATTAATTTAAACGACCATTCAACTACTACGGCTTGCTACTGTAAGTTCCAAGTTATCCTGGAAATATGCATTAAGGATTCCTCAGTTCTTACTATGTGCAAGCAAGGCTAGTTTACCCAGTCAATCAATTGTGCCAATCATGAATTAGACGAGTCCCAGCGGGACGCCCGTCATCAATATACAATATATAATAAATAATAAAAGCAGATACCGCTCCCTGCCCGTGTGACAGATTTGTAGTATCTGTGGGGACCAGCCGGCCTGTCGGGCACTAATTGTCCCAAGAGGGCTGTCATATAAGAGCTCGGGAATCCATTCTCTCCATGCAATCGTTATTTTATTTAACTTAATAGTCTCTATGTTGAGAGAAATCCCATGCCGTGGATCATGTTCATTCAGAATAAGTACTTCCGTACAGGGTACGATATGCATAACTCTACAACGATACCAGTGCTGTTAGGTTGTAGGTCTTACATAGCATAATGCAACAATCAAAACTAGCCACGGTATAACCATGCCTTGACCATAAAGTACACATGCTGCTTTTGTAGAAAAATAAATAAGTAAATAAATAAATCGAAGCCTGCATGTGCCTGTATGCCAATATTTGGGACTAGCCAATCAATTGTAATAGTTCATTATTAATATGAACGTGTCTCATTTATTCAATTCAATAAGACGACTGGCCAGTCTCTTAGTTCCAACTAGGAACGCATGATCAATTATTAATCGAGATAACAAACAATGTTAATTTAATATCAAGATAATAATTAATGTTAATAAATGACTGTAGGTCCTAAAAATCGAGTTGCACCCATCAACAAAGTCATGAAGATCAAGAAATGCATCATTCAAATGAACTTTATTTCAACAAACTTTGTAAAGAAGATTACAAGAATTTTGGAAAAGGTACAACTGTAAGAATCTAATCTAGAAGACGATTGCTTTATCCCTTGGACGATGTGAACTTTGAAGACGATAGCCTCTGAAGTTGAATTGAAAGCAAAAGCCTCGGAAGAATGCAGCAGCACTTGGGCAAGAACTCCTGAACTCTCTGATATTTCTGAACTTTAATATCTGATCCCCTTGAATGAAGACTTGAAACTCTATTTATAGAGTTCTAGAAATAACTAACTTTTAGTTATTCTGGATGGCGCAAGTTGGATTGTGCATGTACTGGATGGTGCAGCATCAGACTGCGCAGGCAGTTGTTGGATCGTGGGCCAACTGTCTTAGACACATGGCATCTTTTGATTGAATTGCGCATGATCGTGTGCAGACAGTTGCCACGTAGTGAGCTATTGATGGCATGAATGCCATGTGTACTTTTGTCAGTTTTCATGATGAAATGCGCCATATGAGTTGCGCTGACTTTAGATTGTGCGAGGATGGACTGCGCAACAGATTGCCTGGCCGATTGCACTGCCAGCTGTCCTCGAGCGCCGTGCTGCACAATAAACAAACAGTCGCCTCGTTCTCCGTGCTGTCAGTTGTCAGAAGATTTGATTTTGTCAGGTAATGATGACAAGGCCACGTCAGCTTTGCGCACTTGAGAGTATGCGCAGTCTAGTCTGCGCAATCTGGATGATGCGCAATCTGACGTCTGCGTAGTTCATTTGAATGATGCATTTCTTGATCTTCATGACTTTGTTGATGGGTGCAACTTGATTTTTAGGACCTACAAGACCCCCTTCAAAGTTTTCGAAAGTTGAATTTATTCAAAATTTTAAAATACTTTGAATTTTAAATTTTTAATCAAGTTGCGCATGTGATGATACTGTCTGCGCTATCGGAGGGTTTCACCCTACTTTTTCGGCACAATCTAAGGCGGCCGTTACTCTTTGAAAAACTATAAATAGTTCTCCGTTTTCTCACTGTCATTCTTTACTTTACTTTCATTGTGCCTAAGAGAGAAATCCTGAGCTTATTTCTCCTTTCTTCTCCGTCGAACTCCATGGCCCCCAAGCGTTCCTCCGCCACCGACAAGGCAAGGCCCCCGCCGAGTCTTCAACTCGGGTTGCGCCACGTCCTTCCCGTCACGAAGCTGCGCACCCTGCTGTGCGAGGTAGACAACTTGATCGAAAACTCTTTTTAGGGTTTTTCGACTTTACTGATTCTGAAAACCTATCTCTTTTTAGAGATATGGTCATACTGTGCCACCCTTTTTAGGGTTTAGGTTGCACGAACCCATTATTCTTTATTTTTATGAAGAATATCTTCTCGCGCAATCGGTTGAATTGCGCTAGCAAAAGTCAGCGCAATCGGCTGATTTGCGCAAGATTATCAGCGCAAACGGTTGTTTTGCGCCAGCTTTGTCAGCGCAATCTGATGCTTGCGCAAACTTTATCAGCGCAATCTGATGCTTGTCCAATCTGAAGTTTGCACAATCTGATGACAGAATCTCTGACTTGACTTGTACTGAATCTTGTTTTTATCTGTTTGATGCAGTTAATACCAGAGAGGACCCTGAGTATGAAACCTTCGCAGGGACTCTTACAGAATCAGAATATAAAGAGGACTTGTCTCATGTGCTCTTCCCACAATATGCCCTTCCATCCTCTCGCCAAGCTATCTTGATAGCACAGGACAATAAGACCTTGTTAAGTCTGATGAATGGGCAGCCTTTGCAGTCTGCTGATGCCATCACCCACAAGAAACCTATGTTCCTATTTGGTGAAGCCATTGACAAAAGTTCTCAGCCAAGACCCCGTGTTGAGCAGAGAACTTTCCAAATGAAAGAGAAGCTGATCTTGCTACCAGACATTGCTAGATGTCTCCCTCTAGCACGATATGCTCATGCAAGCCATCCCAGGAGGATAGACTGGGACATTACTCCTCTTCAACATGTACGGACTGGAAAGATCTGTGTCAAGAAAGGCCCGAACAAAAAAGACATGTTCTATAGCTCTTCTGAGCGGTACAGTACTTTACTCAGAGGGTTGAAGCCAGGGTGCATCCCTCCAGAGAACTCTTCCTTATTGCTGCCTGTGAGAACTCCAATCTTTGCAAATGAGTTTACGAAGGCTGAGGGCAGATATTCGGATCAAGATATCCGGCTGACCGGTCTGGTGAACCCAGACATCAAAAGATGGAGCTGTATAGCCAAATGGATATTAGTCCAGTTTGTAGAGAAGCTCAAAGAGATCGAGCTGTATAATGCAGTACATGCTACCGTGTATGGATTCCTCCCGAACCCTCATCTATTTTTGGCTCTGGCAGAGAGGTACAACTATAGGACAGCGACGTTCATGACGCCCTGCGGGGAGATGGGATTGGCCCTCCACGAGATGAAGTACATCTCGTGTTTACCAATGGGAGATTTCCCTTACGAGGAGTATGTCCCAACCAACGACGAATTAGATAGACTCCGTCGAGAGAATTCAAAGATGGTGGAAGTCTTTGACGAACTTCTGTGCCATTATAACATATGCTCTCTATACTACAAAAGCGGCTCTTCTGGCACATGCTATTCATCAAAATGGTTGACTTATCTTTTTCTCAACCATATTATTGAGAAAAAGACCAAAGATCATGACTCCTGCAACCCAGATTTCTTCCAACCTCTCAGCAACAGCGAAGTGATCAGTCTGATGGAAGAGAACAAAAGAATGGATATTAAAGTTACTGATGAACACCAATATCCTCCACTTAAGGCTGGAGACCATGTTGAAAGCTTTATAAGAATGGGCTACAGGTCCATGTCTAAAGAAGCTAGCTGGCAGGATTTTTGACCTACTGGCTCCGACGATTCGTCGTGCCTGGAGCGAGTGCCGTAGACCGCTTCCACCGCGGTATTCTTTTTGCTGCCGTCCGATTAGTCTTCGGCTACCGGATGGATTTACTCTCAACGATGACTTGTAGAATAAATGCAGGTCTTCGTCTGTATGTTGATTCCATGCTCAAGTGTAAGGGTGATAAGGGGAACTTCCCTACACTGGAGTTACCCTACACCTACTTATTCGGATGGTTGCTCTTACATCATCCGACATTGATGAACCCTGCCATGGGAGCAGTTGGTGGCAGTTTTCTGCACAGATTTTCTCAGGGCAAGTGGATATACACTAGCCTGAAGGACTGCAGACGTACCCTGAATCTTGGCAAAGGACGGAATTTTTATTGTTTTTCTCCTCCAACTGGTTATCAATTTATGGCATCAAATCTGATGGACCTTGGGAGGCAACCAATAGGTCGATCAGCTTTTGACTGGTTGAAGACGATCAGACCATCGCACTTAGTGTACAGATTTGAAGAAGAGTGCTATCTTGAGCCATATTTTCCAAGTCGCTTTGCTCATCAATTTGGTTATGACCAATTCCATGTAGGCAACGCTATCACTTGCCTACAAGGAAATGGGTACTTGATTGATGGTGCCAGAGCGTGGGCCTACTATAACGCTCGAGACACAAGGACAGTGTTCTCGATGCCAAACAAGGATAATAATGGCCCAAGAATGTTATACACATATTCATTGTTTTATACAGCTGCCAATACTTTTGCTAAAAACTATAACCTTGTTGATAGTTTTGCAACAGCAAATCGTCTGAGGAAAGGAGCGACTGATATATTAGCTCCAAACAATGACGAAGAACATGAACCAGTGGATGATCCATTGGAAGCCTCCAGGGAAGCAAACTTCCCTGAGGAAGTCAACCAACCATTAAAGGTTTCTTTGAAGGTTGTTAAATCTCCGGCCAAGGAGAAGAAGAGAAGGAGAGAAGAGCCTTCTTCCCCAGCTGCGAAAAAGAAATTGATCTTGGAACATTCTTCAGAGAAGATAACTACTAGATCACAATCTCGACAGCTTGCCGAAACAATCCAACGGGAAGAAGCGGCTACACCGACCTCTGTTCAGAAACAGGTCGAGGTAATAACTGTAGAGAGTCCTGAGAGGCCTCTGCATAGAAAGAAGAGGCTGGTCCACAGAAGAAAAAGAACAGTCTCTCCTCCTAGACAAGTCTTGTCTTCGATAGTGGTGAACGCTGCAGCGGGACTCACCATGCCATCTCCTACTCCTGTTTCTGAGTCTGGGCATAAAACTCCCAGTCCAGAACAGAGGGAGGAGATCGAGCAGAGAGAAGAGGTCGACCAGAGAAATGAGGCTGTGGAGCCTAGAGGAGATATTGCAGAGACAGAGCAAGAAGCTTTGCAATCTCCTTTACCGATGATGGAGACTACTCAACCTTCTGCCACACCGGGAGCAATCTGCGAGGAGGAGGATCGTTTGATGATCGAAGCTTTAGATGACTGTGACTTCAGATCACAGGATTATGTTGATCAAACTGCTGTAACTGCCAGTGGGAAAGCACCGGAGGGAGATGAAAATGAGGAGAGTTCATCATCTTCAGAGGCTGATGAAGATACACAGGATCCCGAAGGGGATGATAAAGAGCATGTGTCTCCTAAAGCTGCTGATGACACTTTGGATCCTGAAAAGGATGTTGAGGTGCAGATATCTCCCGAAACTGCTGATGATACCTTGAATCCTGAAAAGGATATTGAGGTACAGGCATCTCCAGAGAAGATAGCAGATGAAGAAGCGGCCCTGGAGGAAACTCCCGCTGTTGATCCCCAAGGTATAGAATAAAATTAGCAATCTTCTTTTAATAGATCGATAGCTAACATCTTTATTCTTATCCATACAGAACTCGGGTCTTCTCTAGCTCCTCTAGTATGCATGGACATAGTACTTGCAGCGATGATAGCCAGTAGCAGTCGTCACTTGTCATGTGGCTCTGAAGCAGGCAGTAGCCAGGCTGTCATGTCTGAAGCTACTTCTGTTAGGCTGGAATCTGTTCCAACAGATGACAGGCCTGTCGCTGGATCAAGCCATGGTAAGACTGTTTTCACTTTTGATCTTCTTTGACAGTAGCAAATGACAAGTAAAATGACAATGTTTAATTTTTATAGAGGAACAACCGGGAGGAGCAACCAGCTCCACTTTAGTTCCTTTATTCAAAGAGCCCTCTGTTCGAGTACAAGAAACTGAACGGCCTACCGCTTCAACGTCAACCGGAGTAGCTGCTACTCCTGGTGCTCTAGCTACTAATCAGTTCGTCATCCGCTCATTCACCAAATTCTTCTTTGATTCATTGGGGCCTCTGATAGATAGAGTGATGGAAAAAGAAGATGCCAATTTTTACACAGTTAGAGGTCCAACCTCTTTCCTAGTTAATGCCATCCGTGAACAAGGTGACGAGGATCAAGCTACATTTCTTGATCACATATTGGATGAGCTGGAGATCTCAACAAAGAGCTATAAAGAGCTGAACAAAGGAGAGGTAGAACCCTTGATACAAGCCGAGTTTGAACGGATGTCTCAGGAGGCTGCAGTTGAGAGAGTCAATTTCCAAATTATCTTGGATGCTTTCACTGCCAAGTCTGCTGAATACAATTCCAAAGTAGAAACAGTATCATCTGTTGCTGAAAGAAAAGAGAGAAGAATTGCTGAATTAAAAGCAGAGATTGCTCGTCTTCAGGAAGAGCTGGAGAATGAATTCACCGAACACCAAACTGCAATTCAACAACTCGGTGCTCTAACCCAGGAAAGAGACGAATATGCTGCAGCTCATAATGCTGAAATCACTCGCCGAATGGTAACCATGCCCACCTTCAATAAAAAATCTGGGATGGAGGAAGCCAGGAAACGAGTGATGGAATCCCGTGAAGAACGACTGCAGACTCTGAGGCAACAGATAACCGGCTTGATGACACCACCAGCTTAGTAGAAGAATATCTTGTATCTTCTTTTCTTTTGCAGCATGTATGTTTTTTTGTAATGTCTTGAATTTCGATTAATAAGAAGACATTTTGTTGTGGCTCTATCATTTATTGCATATCTTGTTCAGATATAAATAATAGAGATAGAAAATATATTCATAGGTACAGGACATGATATATTTCTTGATTTTAGAAAATAATTATATTCATTATATCTGCTCAGAGGTAATGTGGACATGGCAGAGTATAATTTATTGAATATCATTATTTCAGTAGACAACTCAATCAGGGATGACAAGTTGCTGATGTAGATGATGAACGATAATGAATCATCAAAATGTGTGAACAAAATGAATCGTCAGGATGAACGGGTGAACCGTCAAATGAGTTGAATGAACGAGTGAACCGTCAAATGAGTTGAATGAACGGGCGAACCGTTAAATGGTGGTAATGAATGGGCGAACCGTCAGATGATAATGAACGGGCAAACCGTCAGATGATAATGAACGGACGAACCGTCAGATGATAATGAACGGGTGAACCGTCAGATAATAATGAATGGGCGAACCGTCAGATGAATGTGTCGCTTCGTTGTTTAGAGAATCTTTACCTATAAATAGAACAGAAATCTGAAAGGAATGATCATTTCTACTTTTCAATATAAAGATGTCGTCTGGAGATGCACCCAAGAAGGCTGAAATCGCCCCAAAGGTTGAAGTGGGTACTGAAGATCGTCCTGCCGAACCAATCCAGCCAAAGCAGATAGAAGCAGGCGAAGGTTCGTCTGCACCCAAACCACCGCGAGATATCCTGGACTTCCTGCTTGAACCAGGAAAGACTGAAGAGGAAGAGGCTATGAGGATGGTTGCTTGTAAGTTCCTGGTGGGTTCCAGCAAAAACGTTCTCGGCTCTTTTGCTAATTATGTCTTTGATAAGGACGGTAGTGGTCCGCGTCCCAATGTCGAGAAGAATGATAGTGACCTTCCTTGATATTATGTAACATCGTTTATGATGAAATAAAAATCAAACTTTATTTATGAATTGTCTGATCATATTTACATAAAATCTCTGTTACATTTATACATAGTATTTCTTGAGAAATTTGCCATTGATAGGCATCATAGCAACTCGACCATCCAACTCTGAGAGTTGATAGGCTCCATTTGAAAAGACTTTGCTTACAACATAAGGCCCTTCCCACTTTGCGTCGAATTTGCCTTTGCTCATGTGAGTCATAGTCATAGGATATCTGACCGTTAGAACGAGTTCTCCTTGTTGAAAGGCTCTGACTCTAACTTTGTGATTGAAAGTCTTCGAGATACGGACTTGGTATAGCTCAATATGCTGTTGAGCCATTAACCGCTTCTCGTCAAGTGCCTCTAATTCTTGAAGTCGAAGAAGATCATTGTTCTCTGTAGTAAGCTCGTTGGCAATGGCGATCCTTAAGGACAGAATTTGAATTTCCAAAGGAAGAACAGCTTCACAGCCATACACCAAAGAAAAAGGTGTACAACCTGTAGGGTTACGGACCGTAGTACGGTAGGCCCATAGACATTCGCCAAGCTTTTCACTCCAGTTTCGTTTGTTAGTAGATACAAACGTTTTGAGGAGCTTGATGATAGTTTTATTGAAGGCTTCGGCCAAGCCATTAGCAGCAGGATTGTAAGCTGTCGAAGCGACATTGTCAATCCGGTGATCATCGCAGAATCTGGTAAACTTCTGGCTGATAAATTGAGGTCCATTGTCGTGAATGGTCCTTCGAGGTACACCAAATCTATAGATGACATGGTGTTTAACGAAGTTGATGACGCTACTGGTCTTGACTTCAGCCAGAGGTATAGCTTCAGTCCACTTGGAGAAGTAGTCGGTTATCGCTAGTATGAATCGATATCCTCTAGAAGAAGGAGGATTGATGGGACCTATAATGTCCATGCCCCAAGCTTCGAAAGGCCAAGAAGCAGCCGTCGGATGCAGGAATTCTGAAGGTTGATGAATGAAATCTGTATAGATTTGACAAGCACGACACTTCCTTGCATATTCGATGGCGTCTGATACCATAAAGGGCCAATAGTAACCCATGCGTCGTATGCGATCCTGTAGCTTAGGACCAGGTTGATGTGCTCCACAGACACCATCGTGAGCTTCGCGCAATACTTGCTTTGCTTCATCACCAGCGAGACAACGCAAGAGAAGACCGTCATAAGTCCGCCGATAGAGAGTTTTGGTAGTTTGATTATAGTAGAATCGGAGAGATCGCCGACGAATACTCGTAGCCTCCTTAGGATCTTCGGGAAGTATATCATGAACTACGAAGTCGATGAAAGGAATTCTCCAATCTTCATCGATAACATTGACTTCAACAAGGTTGCTGAACTTAATATTATGATTATTTTCAATGCAGAACAACTCACGATTAGAGACAACCACCACTTGCTGTCTTTTGATAGGGATAGCTAAGATAGCTGCAAGGTTGGCCAAAGCATCTGCTTCGGTATTGTAAGCTCGGCGAACATAGTCGATGAAGAAAGCTTTGAATCATGTAGCCATGTTGATTGCTGCTTCATAATATGGTACCAGATCTTGATGGCGAACTTCGTAGGTTCCTCTAACCTGATTAACAACCAGTTTAGAGTCGCCATAGACTTCGAGATATTCAACTTCTAGTTGCTTGGCTAATTGAAGACCAATGAGTAAAGCATTGTACTCTGCTACGTTGTTGGAGCAGGGTTCATCTAGAGCGTAGGCTCTTTGAATAGCTGATTCGTCTGGAGAAACGAGAACAACTCTAACTCCTGCTACAATGGCACCATTTGGTCCGATTCTGGATACACCGTCAAAGAATAGACGCCAAGTAGGAAATTCTTTGGAAATCATATTTGATTCTAATATCTCGTCTGGAATTTCATCATAGAGCTTGGATGTTTCTGGTAGAGGATGAGCTGCCAAGAAATCTGCCAGTGCTTGGCCTTTGACAGATTTTTGAGGAACGTATACCATGTCATATTGGGCTAGCAGGATGGCCCATGTAGCCAGCTGAGAATTAAGTGTGCTGGGCTTCTTCATGAGTACCCGAAGAGGGTTAACTCGAGATATGACATGAATAGTTTGTCCAATGATGTAATGCCTTGCCTTTTGAACAGCAAATATAAGAGCTAGGCATTCTTTTTCGACCGGACTATAGCGGTGTTCGGCACCAATCATAGTACGACTGAGATAATAGATGGCCTGTTCATGACCTTCTTTATTCTTTTAGACAAGTAAAGCACCCAATGAATGGTCCATAGCACGGACATACATTAAGAATGGTATGCCTGAGATTGGTGGCACCAAGACTGGGGAATTCATAAGATATTGCTTGATGTCATCGAATGCTCGTTGACATTCTTCGGTCCAAATGAAAGATACACCCTTCTTCATTAGCTGAGTGAATGGTCTGCAGCATCCAGACAAGTTCGAAATGAACCTCCTGATGTACGCAAGTCGACCTTGGAATCCTCGTAGCTCTTTTAAGTTGCGTAGAGGACGCATCTCTTGAATGGCTTTGATCTTCTCGGGATCCACATGTATACCCTTAGAGGTAATGATGAAGCCGAGAAATTTGCCACTAGAGACACCCAAGAATGACTTGGTGGGATTCATCTTGAGTTGATGTTAGCGCATGAGATTGAAGATTGTTCTCAAGTCTTGGATATGATCTTCCTTTAGACGACTTTTGAAGGCGATATCGTCAACATAGCATTCGACTATTTTACGAAGATGATCTCGAAAGATGGTACTCATAGTCCGTTGGTAAGTTGCACCAGCGTTCTTAAGACCGAATGGCATTACTGTATAGCAATAGACTCCACGGGGGGTACGGAAAGAAGTATATTTTTCATCTTCGGGATTCATCCGAATTTGATTGTATCCAGAGAATCCATCTATAAAGGATATTCGCTCGAACCCACAGGTATTGTCAATCATGACGTCCGTGATAGGGAGAAAAAATTCATCTTTTGGACATGCATCATTAAGATCTCGAAAGTCGATACAGACTCGAACTTTGCTGGTTTTCTTCAGGACTGGAACAACGTTGGCTACCCAATCAGGATGTTGTTCTTCTCGAATAAAGCCACAAGCTATGAGCTTCTTGACTTCATCATCGATCGCGTCCATCATTTCTGGCTTGAATTGCCGTTGTTGCTGTTTGACTGGTTTTGCATTGGGCAAAATATTCAGTTTGTGAGTAGCAACTTTGGGATCTAGACCTGGCATGTCTTCATAACTCCAGGCAAAGACATCAATGTATTCTTTAATAAGAAGAATCAATTCTTGTTTATCTGCTTCTGGAAGATTCTTGCTGATGAATATTGGACGAGGTGACCCGCTTTCTCCTACATCAACTTGAACTAATTGATCTTCGGTAGGAGGTTCACTTTGTTCGAATCGGAGTACCCACTGATTGTCCATCTGTTGAGCCCAAGGATCTGTTTCAGGATTTTCTTCAATGTCCTCGTCATATCCTTCTGGAAGTTTAGTGGAGACCATATTAGAAGATACGATTACCCGATGGACTTCACCAATGCTGGTGTCAGAATCCCATGATCTGGAATCAGAAGAATTAGAACGTTCTTCACTATCAGAGTCAGAGACTGTTGGGGATAACATCGGAGGAGAAGCATATCCGAGACCTCTTTTGGTCTTGCTATAATACATATCCGACTTTCCTTTTGGAACAGTCGTACGAATAGGAGTTCGTCTACCCTTGCGTAGTTAAGGCCACTCTTGAAGTCATAACCCATTTTTCGGATGATGTCTTTTGATTGTTGACTGTAACGACGAAGCTGGAGATGTCCTGTATCGTTACTCTTGCTATCATCCGTATAGCTGAATTGTTGTTCCGGCCCTTTACTAAAAAGTATTAGACTTTCGCCTTTCTTTCGAGAAGGAACAATACGGTATGAATCATCTGGATCTTCAAATGAGACTTCTGTTTGAAGAGATTGTACAACTCCCATTGTAAACGACTGGAAGCTATCTAACATATCCAAATAACACTTAGCATGATAAATAACATCAGTATACTGGAAAGTAGATACTTTTTCATTGATCTGTACATTCGTATTTACAATAGGACCTTTAGCCTTAGCAGGCTTGGTCAGATTGATTACAAGAGGGGGAGAAGAAGAACGTAGAGGAGGCTTGTTACGACAGAGGTCGATAACAAGTGGCTCAGAGGAGGTGAGCTCCCTTTTATCCTTGTTATGAGTTAAATCAATAACAAGTGGCTCAGAAGAAGTGAGCTGCTTTTTGTCGTTGTTGCGACGTAAGTCGATAACAAGTGGCTCAGAAGAGGTGAGATCCCTTTGACTATCATCCGTTGATTGCTTCTGGACCGGCAAGTGAATAGCTAGTAGTTTGGAAGATTGAGGATGAGATACCCGCCCTTTGAAAGGTATGATGAGGGTATCCTTGGGCACTGCTTCTGATTCTTCTTCAGTATCTAAAGTTAGCACAACCTTCATAAATTCGTCCTTGTACATACGAGCGTCGTTGCAGTATGCTTCAACACCTTTGAAGGGATAGAGATCCGCAACCTCTTTTTGCACCTCTCCATTTTCATCAACATACTTAAAACATTGATGGAGAGTTGAGGGAACAATGTTTTGCTCATGTAGGAATGGTCTCCCCAATAAAGCATTGTAAGAACAACCATGGTTGTCTATGATATAGAAGGTCACTTTTGTGCGAAGGTTGCCTATTTGGAGTTTTAGGCGAATCTTGTCCAAAGGTTCACTTCTCCCCTGATTGAATCCAAGGATGGTGGTGATTGTACTGGAGAGACTATGCACAGGAATTTTCAGAGCATCGAGCATTATTTTTGGCATAATGCTGAGAGCAGATCCTGGATCTATCAGGATACGATCGACTTTCATCGAATCGACATATCTTGTATAGTAGAGAGGACGATCATGCCTATTGTCTTCCATTAGCATGTCATCTTGTGTGAAAGTTATGTTTGGAATCAATTCCAGAACACTATGACAATAAAGACAAGAGACAGGCTCTGTTGTAGGCTTCTTCAGAAGGGCTAGACAAGTTTCAGCTTGCATGAGGGCCTCACTCAGAGTTTCCCGAGTCTCCTTGGAAAGACGCAAGAGCTCAAAGATAGACAGCCGAGCCGGTGTATTGGCTAACTGAGCCAAGATATCAAAGTTATAAGGCTTCTTAAGTCCTGTAGGAGATGACTTCTTCAAAGGTTTGTCAAAGCGAACTTGTTGTTTGCCTTTGTCAGCTGCCGTCGGCTTGGGAGGAATGGGTACTACAACTGGTGAAGGTGCAGAAGAAATATCCTCAGTAGAAACAGGCTGCACTAGAGCAGGTTCAGAAGAAGAGGCAGGATTCTCTTGAGCTTCGGAATAATCCTTCAGATAGGCTTTTCCTGATCTGGTGCCTAACAGAATTTTCTCATCAACTATGGGGTCAAAAGACACCATGTTGCAAGTCTTTGTTTTGCCTTTGGAGTGATCTTTCTTCTTGGATGAAGAGGGAAGTTCAAACTCTGAAGCAAGATCAGGGTGAATCCACATAATCTCGCCATTATCAAGAGATAAGGGGACGAGATCTTCACTTCGTGGAGGAAGGAGTTTCTCAATCTCAAGAGTAGCTTTGGGAATAGGAATGACGCCATGCTGTACCATCTGAGGAGGGAAGTCACCGAACTGGACTGAAACTATGTTTGCGGTAACAGTCTTCTCGTCTTGCTGCAGAGTGACGACACCAGCATTGACCAGCTCTTGAATTTTGTCTTTGAGCACGTAGCATGCTCGAGTAGGATGCCCAATAAATCTGTGGTAGACACAATATTTGGAATGATCAGTCTTACCGACTTCATCAGGTTTCTTTGGGTCTGGGAGTTGGATCTTGTTGCTTTTGATTAAGCAATCAAAGATGCTTACAGTGTCATTCTCGTCGAAGGAGTACTCTACTTTAGGACAAGGTTCCCTTGGTTGAGTGCATAAGGAGTGGAAGTGGACGTAGGTGGAGCTACGTTGACAGCGAGAGACTCTTTGCTCTTCAAGTTGATGTTCAAAGTCTCTTTGTTCTTGCGGTTGTTCTGGCGATTACCGCCACTTGATGTCTGATGTTCATCCCGGTCGGGGTTATACATTTGTACCCCTAGCTGCTTGAATTTGTCAGCGCTAACTTCAGCAGCTTTAACATTGACAATGAAAGATGGCCAGTCTTGGAACTGAGTTGAGCCCGTCCACATGCTGATGATAGGCAAAAGATTTGCCTTGCAAGTATCTATGGTGACAGCAGCCGGAGTCCCTGGAGGCATCTTTAAAGCTTCTCGGCAGAACCTTTCAATAAAACTCTCAGCAGTCTCATTGTGTCTTTGTTTGATTTTGTTGAGGGCTGACATGGTCATGTCATTGATCCCCTCATAAAATCGTTCTAGGAAGATTTGTTTGAGACCCGAGAAAGAGGTGATACAGCCATCGGGCAAGCTTCTGTACCAATCGTATGCTACGCCAGCTAAACAGCCGACAAATACTCTGGTAAGAAGAGCGTCATTTGGCTGGAGTTGAACGGTCATTACCTCAAAGTGATTGATGAACTGGCTAGGAGAAGTGCTGCCATCAAACAGAGAGATTGTTGGAATCTTGTACTTTGGAGGAAATGGAACTTCTTTCCATTCAACTGGGTAGGGCTGCTTGATCCCCAGTCTCTATAAGTTGTCTTTCTCTTTGAAAGCCTCGAACTGAGTGCATAAGAGTTTGACAGCTTCGTTGGTGTCTTCAGATGATGAAGAAAGAGCAGGTGGAGTCTGAGTGTTAGGAGGAGGAACAGCATGGTAAGTACCACCCCCAGTACCTGACTGACTGGGTGTAGGTTGAACTTGTACAGAGGGTATTTGAGGAGACAATACCCCCAGCCCAGCATTGACAGGTACCGATGATGCTATGATTTCAGGACTTGCAGCAGGTACAGTCGGTGGTGTGGTATGTTGTGCTACAATGATAGAATGCATACTAGCAACCATTCTAGCCATGGTTTTCAGCTTGTCTTCTAATGCAGCTATTCGCTGTTCTTGATTTGCAGAAGTTGAAGCATCTGGATCTTCATAGACAACATAAGCTGTCACTTCTCTTGGTATAGTGGAAGACACTGTCTGTTCAGAGCTTTCGCTATATGCATTATAGTCAGAGAAGGAGTCATCTTCCGAATGAGAAGAAGGAAGATAACCAGAAGGATATTGAAGAATATTCTTTTGACCGATTGTATCTCGGGTTCGGGATCGGGTATGTCGAAATACTCCTTCAGAAGATTCTTGAAGTAAATCTAAATACCGCTGGCTTGGCTTGCGAGGTTTGCCATGCTTGGAGCACTTTCTACCCCCAGTGTCTCGGGAAGTCATGTTGATAGAAGCGTACAGGACTTCGTCTTCATCTTCTGACCTAGCTTCAGATTTTGCAAAAGTCAAACGATCGAAGACAGATCATTTTGTTGTTTGACAACAACACTGGATGATGACTTTGTGATTGCAATGATGATCAGATGATTGAACTGGAGGTGTAGAGACATCATCCCGCTTTTGCCTGAGATGTTCTCGAAGATCAAAAATTTGAGGGATCTGTTCTTTGACAATATTCGGAACATGGTTCCGATTCTTCAAATATTTTGTCCCATGAGTGTACAGGGAAGTGCTCACTTCATTGGCATAGGTGTCGGGATTTTTGACCCTGGAAGCTTGTCTTTGATGATGTTTGGTCTTCGGCATTGGCTGTTTGCGTTTCGCCGAAGTTGGCCTATTGAGATAAGTTCTTAGATCTGCAAATTCACCCCCAGGGGTTTCTGTTTGAGACACCATCAATTTTCTCTGTTTTGATCGGGATATCTTAAGAGTCGGAAGATCTTGGAATTCTGCTACCGGGGTAGGCAGAATACCTCTTTGATCAGTACAAGTTCTTTTGCCATGAAGGAAAGAAGAATCCTTGTTTGAAAGAGTTCTTATACTGACTGGTCCCAAGGCACGTTCAGATTGATCTTCTACAGTAAAAACCGAAGAAGATTGAGAAAAGACCAAAGGACCTTTTCCTTTGTTTTGTGAAGAAGGGTTAGCTAAAGAGCGTTTCCCTCTGTTGTCTTCCAAGTCATGGGACAAGGAAGTTTGAGAAAAGGCCAACGGGCCTTTTCCTTTGTTCTGAGAAAGAAGAGGAATAGCCAAAAGACTACCCCCAGTGGATTGCGCAGGAGCAACAGGGTGTTTGGGAGGAGGAGCAGAGCTTTTTCCCTTGCTGTGAGAGGAAGAGAGATCAGCCAAAGGGCTGTCTCTTTTGGACTGTGCAGGCACAGCTTGCGCAGGAATTGCTTTGACAGTATGCGCACTGATGGGTTGCGCAGGAGGATTTTTGGCAGAGGGTGCACTGGTTCTGGCCACAGAAACTGTGGTTTGCGCATCAGGAGTTCTTGCCACAGAGTGTTTAGGGTGCACTCTAGTTGCTGGAGTGTTGGTTTGCGCAGGAAGATTGGCAGCCAACTGCGCCAGGGGCAGAGGAGTCTTGCACTTTGACAGGGCAGCATAGGAAGTCTTTTGTGCACTGGCAACAGCATATCGCGCATCATCCTTGACAGCAGAAACATTAGTCTGTGCAGCTGTCTTAGAGGCAGAATCAGCAGATTGCGCAGCAGTCTTCTTGGCAGAAGGAATAGACTGTGCAGTATTCTTGGGGACCCACACTGGGCGCACTTTGCTTGTGGCAGAAGTTGTTGCAGTGCGAGGGGTGGTCCTGGAGTAGATCATGGCTTCGTAGGCCGTCTGGTTGACCTTTACAACCAGCGTTTTCTGCGTCTTTCCGATAGACGCAATGTCACATTGAGTTGTTACTTCCTCATCGGAGAAGAAAATCGTCCCCAGCAGAGTCGCCATTTTGTTTGCAAAAAATGTCAAGACAATTAATCAATGTCAATTCGGAACAAGAATCAGCCAAAAAGGTACTAGGGTCAGAGTTCATGTGGCCTGTCGAAATAGGGTCTCATACAGCCCAATGCTATACGGCTGAGAATCGAGTCTCATGCAGCTGGGGTTCAAGCTTAGTCATGCGACTAGGAAGGAATCCATCTCACGCGACTGGGAAATCAATCCCTATGCGGCTAAGAAAACTCATGCGGCTAGGACTTGTCTTAGCCATGCAGCAAGATGGGACGGGGCTTCATGCGGCTAGACTTGGAAGTCTCATGCGGCTGAGAAATGATAAGTCTCATGCGGCTGTGGCCAATCGAAGTTCATGCGGCTGCAGAACTGAATGCTTATGCGGTTGGACGAGTACATGAGGCTAAGAAACTAACAAGTCATGCGGCTGCGAACGGGAAGTTCCATGCGGCCAGAGTTAGGTCATATACGGCCAAAATAGGACTCGGGTCCTTATGCGGCTAAGAACATCAAGCGCTCATGCAGCTGAAAAAGAAACAGCGCATGTGGCTGAAAAAGGTCCATGCGGCCAGATAGCTGTCAGCAGCTGGAAATGCATATGCGGCCAGGAAGACTTGCCGCATGAAAACTCATGCGGTCAAGCACTGTTCTTCTTCTCTACTTTCTGAGAAGAGGAACCATGAGAAGCCATTACTTCCAAGCTCCCTAAATCCTTCATCTCAAGCCCAAATCTGGACTTCCATAGGTCAAAATGGGGTAGAACAAAATTCTCTACAACATGGAACCATCAAAACTTGAAGATAACAAAGTTTATTAGATCAAAACCCAAGAAATCCGAAAATGCATTAAACATATATCAACATGAAATGAACCATGGAAATTGAAAATGATAAATACTAAAGGGACTTAGAATCGGGTAAGAAAGATGATGGAACAATAATAATGGGATTCCATCATGAAGCAAGTTGGCACTTGCCTATGCGGTTGGGTAGGTGGGGGAAAGTTGATGAGGAAGAAAAAGAGTAATGGTGAAGTAATGAAGAGAGAGAAAGGGGTTTGGGGCTTTAAATGAAGAGTGGTGGTAGGTGGGGGTTTGTTTCGGTTCATGATGAACCAACATAATTAAACCAATCCAAGCCGAACCCAAAACAAAGCTAAAGAAGAGTATAAAAGCAGAAAGTAAAATACAAAAATAAAATTACAGAAAATTAATTAACATGAAATTTAAAGGGATTTAAATACAGAACAATACATGATAAATATTTAAATAAATATATTAAAGCAGTACATGTATAAAAATACGTATTTCGGGAACAGAAAGTGACATCTCTACCCTCCTTAGAAAAATTCCGTCCTCGGAATTTCAAATCCAAGTATGATAGAAACATCGGAGCTAACTAATCCATGTTCAAGCGATTCGAGCAAGCAACCATTTTACAATGTCAATAGCAAGTATCATATCTAATATTTAACAATCTACGACATCAAGCAATTCTACTCATAAGGTGACAAGCATGAAGAATTAAGACGATCAAGGTATATGGGAAGAGATATACCTTGTGAGTCAAACAAGTGCAGATACCGTGATCGGATATCATCCTCACGTTCCCAGGTTGACTCCCCTAAAGAGTGATGACCCCAAGCAACCCGGACAAGACTGATTGTTCGGTTCTTGAGTATCTTCTCTCTTCGGTCCAAAATGGACACAGGCTGTTCCTCGTAAGACAGGTTGGTACCAACAACCAGCTCA
This sequence comes from Iris pallida, assembly GCA_029216955.1. NCBI lineage: Eukaryota > Viridiplantae > Streptophyta > Magnoliopsida > Asparagales > Iridaceae > Iris > Iris pallida. Next base: position 3,360,384 of record JANAVB010033216.1, on the reverse strand, counting down.
GAATGATCAAGGATATGGCTTGGGTCCGATACATACCTTCATAACTGAGATATATGAAACACGTCATGCACCTCTCGTAACGAAGGTGGAAGGGATAAACGATAAGCAACATCGTCTATCCTATCAAGGATAGCAAATGGGCCCACGTATCGTGGACTCAACTTCCCGCGAATGCCAAATCTAATGACCCTACGAGTAGGTGAGATCCGCAAGAACACGTGGTCCCCAACAGAAAACTCTAGTAGCCTACGATGCTGGTCCACCCAATGACGATGCCGATCCTGCGCAACTCGAAGTCGCTCTCTAATTTCCTTAACTACTTCAACTGTCTGTACAATCATTTCTGGGCCTAGCATCTTCCTCTCCCCGATATCATCCCATGCTAGTGGCGACATACACTTCTTACCATATAGTGCTTCAAATGGTGCCATCTGGATACTGGCTTGATAGCTGTTATTGTATGAGAACTCGACTAAGTACAGGTGGCTCTCCCAAGATCCTCCAAAATCTAAAGTGCAAGCTCGCAACATATCTTCTAAAGTCTGAATTGTTCTTTCTGATTGTCCATCAGTTTGGGGATGGTAAGCCGTGCTGAATCTTAACTTGGTACCTAGAACATGATGTAAGCTCTTCCAGAAATGGGGTGTAAAATGGGTATCTCTATCTGACGCAATACTGACAGGGACTCCATGCTGCCTGACTATCTGCTGCATATACAACTCTGCCAACTTTTCTATAGATTGTCCTACTCTGAAAGGAAGAAAGTGTGCCACTTTAGTAAGCCAATCTACTATCACCCAAATAGCATCTTTACCACTTGGTGATCTCGGTAAACCGGTCACAAAGTCCATAGTGATATGCTCCCACTTCCATTCGGGAATAGGAAGCGGTTGTAATAATCCAGCTGGCCTCTGCTATTCTGCCTTCACTTGCTGAAATACCAAGCAACGGGAAACAAATCTAGCTATCTCCCTCTTCATCCCGTTCCACCAGAAGTGCTGCTTGATATCTTGGTACATCTTGGTCCCTCTAAGGTGTACAGAATACTGGAAACTGTGAGCTTCTGCCATAACCTCCTGTCTGATATCTCTACTAGGCACACATAGACGTGACCCAAACCTAAGTATACCATCTTCATGAATTCTCATCTCCTTCCTGAGTCCTGACTCACATTCTGCCCTAAGCTTCTGAATCCTTGGGTCCTGTGCCTGAGCTGTCTTGATCATGTCTACCAAGTCAGATTGAACTTATAGACTTGTTAGAACTCCTACATCACTAGGAAGTATAACTTCGATGCCCATCTCCTGAAGGTCTTCTAAGATATGCCTCTGTGTTGTCAACATAAATGTGCCGCCTCTCCTGCTGAGAGCGTCTGCTACCACATTAGCCTTGCCTGGATGATACTGAAGCTCTACCTTTAATCCTTGATCAACTCCAACCATCTTCTCTGTCTCATGTTCAGCTCCTTCTGATAAAGATGTACTTCAGACTTTTATTGGTCTGTGTACATGTCCACTCGGTCACCATATAAGTAATGCCTCCATAACTTCAAAGCAAATACTACTGCCGCCAACTCCAAGTCATGAGTTGGATAATTCTTCTCGTGGTCTCGAAGTTGCCTAGATACATATGCTATCACCTTTTCATGTTGCATAAGGACACATCCAAGTCCTTTACCTGACGCATCACAATATACAGTGAAACCTCCGGGCCCAACTGGCAATGTAAGAACAGGCGCTGATATCAACTTCTGCTTCAAAGTCTCAAATAATGCCTGACATTCTGTTGACCAGACGAATGGCACATCCTTCCGTGTCAAGCGGGTCATGGGTGCTGAAAGCCTTGCAAAGTCTACTACGAATCTTCTGCAATATCCCGCTAATTCTAAGAAACTCCGTACATCAGCTACGGTATTGGGTACAGGCCAACTCTCTACTGCTTCTACCTTCTTGGGATCTACTGCTACTCCAGCTCCTGATATGATATGACCCAAAAATAAAATGTGGTCCGACCAAAACTCACACTTGCTGAGCTTGGCATACAACTGGTTCTCTCTCAGAACCTGTAACACTTTCTTGAGGTGGTCCTCATGTTCCTTCTCACTAGCAGAGTAGACGAGAATGTCGTCAAGAAACACAACGACAAATTGATCTAAGTATGGCATAAAGATACAGTTCATCAAATCTATAAATATTGCTGGAGCATTGGTCAAACCAAACGGCAATACCAAGAATTCATAATGCCCATACTTCGACCTGAATGCTGTCTTGGGAATATCCTCCTTCTGAACCCTTACTTGATGATACCCTGATCGAAGATCTATCTTGGAGAAAACTCTAGCTCTGCTCAACTGATCAAACAAGTCGTCGATCCTTGGTAGTGGGTACTTGTTCTTTACTGTTGCCGCATTAAGCTTTCTGTAATCGATGCACAATCTGGATGACCCATCCTTCTTCCCCACAAGTACCACTGGTGCTGCCCATGGTGACACGCTAGCTTGGATGAACTTCTTCTCCTTCAGTTCCTCTATATGTTGATATACCTTGGCCTGCTCCGAATTCGCCATTCTATAAACTCGATCTGATATCGGGTTAGTCCCAGGTGCCAATTTTATACTGAACTCAATATCCCTAACCGGGGGTAGACTTGGAAGTTCTTCAGGAAATACATCTAAAAACTCTTCAACTACCTTCGGGACTTGAACTTCTTCCATTGCCGTCACTACTCCTTGCTCTTGTTGAGTTGCCACTGATCTGACTAAGGTGAACCGCTTCATGCCTGGAATATCAATAGATACACTCCCTCTACGACAATCTATTGTCGCATGACTGTCTTTCAGCCAGTCCATGCCTAAGATAATGTCGAAATTTCCAACAGGAAATTCTATCAACCGGGCGGGTAAAGAATGCCCGCAAACTACAACGCTATACGCTAGAATAACTCTACTAACTCATATGAGCCCATTACCAGTGAGTATATTCAACCTCCCTGGCAATGCCTCAAACTCCATTCCTAGCCGTGTCGCAAATTGTGCAGATATAAATGAGTGTGATGCTCCCGAATCAAACAATGCTACTGCGGGATATGAGGCGACGAGAATGTTACCTGCTACAACATCTCCTGATGCCAATGCCTCTTCCAAGGACAGATTGAATGCCTGTCCTCGACCTCCTTGTTGGTTCCCATGCTGCGGCCTAACCTGGTGCTGCTACTGGCCCCTGCCTTGATGATGCTGGGGTGGTCTATGCTGGTGTTGCTATATCGGCGGTCCTTATTGCCGAAACATCTGAGCTTGCGACATGAACGGACGATGTGCCAACGGTCTCACTGCCACCGCTGGTCCTCGATACTGGCCTGCCCCTGGTGCTAGCAGAGCAAAAAATTATTGCACGGGTCCTCCTGACCTCGAATTTATGGGACAGGTGGTAACCCGATGATCTAGGCTTCCACATATCAAACACTGTCCGTTCAATGTCCGACACACATCTCTAGTGTGTCCTACCTTCCCACAATAAATGCAGCCCGCTGGGGGTTGCTGGTTCTTGCTTGGTTGTTGTTGTTGCTGCTACCTGGGTGGTGGTGCTGTCCCTCGTATTGCCACATCGTGGATGCGAATGCCAAGGGATGGTGCTGTTACTCGGGGCGTTGCTCTCCCTCCTCCTTCAATCTGACTGTGGGATCTCTTCTGACCTCTAGTCCTTGCCGTGATCCACTGAATGGTGATCTCATGCCTTCGGGTTGCCGTCAATACCTCATCGAAAGTCTGGTAATTGTGTCCCTCTATCAATTGCAAGAGCTCAAGATGAAACCCTTGCTGGAAACTCATAGCCCTCTGTCTCTCCTTTGCTACCATCTCTGGGGCGAACCTACTCAATCTACAGAACTCTGCTGCATAAGCATCTACCATCTTGCCGGCCTGCTTGAGGTTGATAAACTTCTGTTGCAGCTCAAACTGTGCCACAACTCTATAGTACTTCGTCTTGAATCTTGCAGTAAAGTCGTCCCAAGCAACAGGACGTCTGATGCCCACTTCCTCTGATTCCCACCAATTACGTGCGAGATCCTGAAGTAACAACTTCACTAGATCCACACGTTCTTCTGCCGGCACCTTAGCTACTGTCAGAATAGCCTCAATATCCTTAAGCCACGCATCTGCTGAGATGGCATCTTCCGTGCCCTCGAAACGACGGAGGTTGTACTTGCAAAATCTAGTTGATGCTCCTGAATCTGTCCTCGCCCCTCTTTCTAAAGCCGTCTGCAATCTTTGGTTGAGGAGTACATTCTGCTCTTACAACTGAGCGTGCATGCGCTGCTGGGCCAACATCTGGTGTTTCTGAGTAGCCATCATCCCTCTCATGATCTCCAGAAGGGCTGGTGTGTCCACTTCTACAGAGATAGGTAGAACTATTGGTGGTGTAGGAACCTCCGGATACTGCGGTCCGGCTGCTGGTTCCACTATCACTTCTTCTTGAATAGCCTCTTGGGGTAGTACTGGCCCTTGTTGCTGACCAACCTGGTCAGGTTGTCCATGTTGCCCTTGTTGCTGCTGTCCAGCTCTGACAGATGCGGACGAAGTGCCCCTAAGAAGGGACAAGAGAACAATCAAATGATCGGACAGGAAAGATCAATGAAGTCAAAGGATACTAGAATGTCAAGCTAGGGTTGAGAATCAACGAATCATGAGATCAAGGGGGAACATGTGTGATTGAGACATCCTATAAATCGAAAACACCCCACAAGACTGAAATCAGACCTGCATGGGCCACCACTAAAACCTTGTCACGCCCCAGAACCAGAATACTGGAGAGCAGGAGAGTGACTCAGCCAGCTACGTATTACGGGTAGATGAATACCGTATAATACGATCAATGCTGTCTAACAAGACGAAGGGGTGCATACCTATGGTCACTTCACATCTATTGTCTCAATCATTCAAACAAGAAATAGAAATAGAGAACATGTGAGATAAAGCAGTAAGGCGTCCCAAACGCTCAGTCAAAATTTTTTTGATATCTGGCTTTACAAAATACTGCCAGATGATGTAGCAAGTATACACAATTGTTATCAGCTGCAGCCTGACTTAGTTACAATTATGTAAAAGTAAGTACAAGACAATCCGACTAACATGTCGGTGCCAAACGACAAAGTATAAAGTAAATAACAAAACGAGCGGGGAAGTAAAGAACCCACTCGAGTCCTCCTGCGATCATTCCTCTAGTATTGACCATCTTGGAGGTAGAAGTAAGCTGGATCCTCAGGGATCGGCTCTAAATCTGGCCATGCAAAACCAGAGAGGTTAGACCTCTAATAGCAAGTACCGCAAGGGAGCACGATATGAGGGATAAAACCAGTACTAAGAGATTACGATAAATAGATCCCTGCTTACTACTGGGATTCACATAACATCATGACACTCCGAACCAACTCCCCAACCAAACAAGGACAGAAGTTGGCCCGTCATGTCCTGACATTCTGATCATCGCAGTTAGTTAACAGAGTAGATACAGTACACAAAAAAATCAATTTAAACGGCAATTCAACTACTATGGCTTGCTACTGTAAGTTCCAAGTTATCCTGGAAATATGCATTAAGGATTCCTCAGTTCTTACTATGTACAAGCAAGGCTAGTTTACCCAGTCAATCAATTGCGCCAATCATGAATTAGACGAGTCCCAGCGGGACGCCCGTCATCAATATACAATATACAATAAATAATAAAAGCAGATATCGTTCCCTGCCTGTGTGACAGATTTGCAGTATCTGTGGGGACCAGCCGGCCTATCGGGCACTAATAGTCCCAAGAGGGATGCCATGTAAGAGCTCGGGAATCCATTCTCTCCATGCAATCGTTATTTTATTTAACTTAATAGTCTCTATGTTGAGAGAAATCCCATGCCGTGGATCATGATCATTCAGAATGAGTACTTCCATACAGGGTACGATATGCATAACTCTACAACGATACCAGTGCGGTTAGGTTGTAGGTCTTACATAGCGTAATGTAACAATCAAAACTAGCCACGATATAACCATGCCTTGACCATAAAGTACACATACTGCTTTTGTAGAAAAATAAATAAATCGAAGCCTGCATGTGCCTGTATGCCAATATTTGGGACTAGCCAATCGATTGCAATAGTTCATAATTAATATGAACGTGTCTCATCATTCAATTCAATTAGACGACTGGCCAGTCTCTTAGTTCCAACTAGGAACGCATGATCAATTATTAATCGAGATAACAAACAATATTAATTTAATGTCAAGATAATAATTAATGTTAATAAATGTCAAGACAATTAATCAATGTCAATTCGGAACAAGAATCGGCCAAAAAGGCACTAGGGTCAGAGTTCATGTGGCCTGCCGAAATAGGGTCTCATGCGGCCCAATACTATGCGGCCGAGAATCGAGTCTCATGCAGCTGGGGTTCAAGCTTAGTCATGCGGCTAGGAAGGAATCCATCTCACGCGGCTGGGAAATCAATCCCTATGCGGCTAAGAAAACTCATGCGGCTAGGATTTGTCTTAGCCATACAGCAAGATGGGACGGGGCTTCATGCGGCTTGACTTGGAAGTCTCATGCGGCTGAGAAATGACAAGTCTCATGCGGCTGCGGCCAATCGGAGTTCATGCGGCTGCAGAACTGAATGCTTATGCGGCTGGACGAGTACATGAGGCTAAGAAACTAACAAGTCATGCGGCTGCGAACGGGAAGTTCCATACGGCTAGAGTTAGGTCATATGCGGCCAAAATAGGACTCGGGTCCTTATGCGGCTAAGAACATCAAGCGCTCATGCGGCTGAAAAAGAAACAGCACATGCGGCTGAAAAAGGTCCATGCGGCCAGATAGCTGTCATGCAGCTGGAAATGCATATGCGGCCAGGAAGACTTGCCGCATGAAAACTCATGCGGTCAAGCACTGTTCTTCTTCTCCACTTTCTGAGAAGAAGAACCATGAAAAGCCATTACTTCCAAGCTCCCTAAATCCTTCATCCCAAGCCCAAATCTGGACTTCCATAGGTCAAAATAGGGTAGAACGAAATTCTCTGCAACATGGAACCATCAAAATTTGAAGATAACAAAGTTTATTAGATCAAAACCCAAGAAATCTAAAAATACATTAAACTTAGATCTACATGAAATGAACCATGAAAATTGAAAATGCTAAGTACTAAAGAGACTTATAATCAGGTAAGGAATATGATGGAACAATAACAATGGGATTCCGTCATGAAGCAAGTTGGCACTTGCCTATGCGGCTGGGTAGGTGGGGGAGAGTTGATGAGGAAGAAGAAGAGTAATGGTTAAGTAATGAAGAGAGAGAAAGGGGTTTGGGGCTTTAAATGAAGAGTGGTGGTAGGTGGGGGTTTGTTTCGGATCATGATGAACCAACATAATTAAACCAATCCAAGCCGAACCCAAAACAAAGCTAAAGCAGAGTATAAAAGCAGAAAGTAAAATGCATAAATAAAATTGCAGGAAATTAATTAATATAAAATTTAAAGGGATTTAAATACAGAACAATACATGATAAATATTTAAATAAATATATTAAAGCAGTACATGTATAAAAATACGTATTCCGGGAACGGGAAGTGACACATGTGCATGTTGGATCGTTCCTAGAGATAAGAGGGCCTTCATATATACTTCCTCCTCCAAACAATGGATCATCTGATCATAGTTGCAACAATTATGCTATTTGGCTCCCAAAATTTTTGGAACTTCTATTATGTGGCATCTGACATGACAAATGACATAACAGCTGACATGTTATTTTTTAACCAAAAAATTATTTACCCAAAAAAATTTATTCATAATGTTAATGTTAATGTTAATGCTAATGCTAATTTTTATTTAATGTTAATATTAATTTTAATGTTAATATCAAAATTAATGTTAATGTTAATTAATGTTATTGTTAATATTAATATTAATATTCATGTTAATTTTATTAATACTAATTTAATATTAATTTTAATGTTAATGTTAATAAAATTTTAATTTAATGTTAATGTTAATGTTAATGTTAATGTTAATGTTAATGTTAATGTTAATTTTAATATTAATTTTAATTTTAATATTAATGTTCATGTTCATGTTGATTTGATATTAATATTAATTTTAGTATTAGTTTTAATATTTAGTTTTGCCATGTCAATTATCATGTCATCAGCTATGTCATATGCCACATAATGGAAGATGTTATCACCCAAATTTTTTGGGACCAAATAGCATTTTTGTAGTTGCAATTGCAAATCCCTGTGAACAAGAAACTAAAATGGATTGAGGTTGCGTTTGGTTCATTGTAATGTAATTGTAATCGTAATGGAATTGAATTTGTAATGTAATCGAGTCTGTAATGTAATGGAATTACAATTATATTACTATTTTTGGTTGAAACATATAATCAAACCATGATAATGTCAATTACATTCATATGTTTGGTTTACCATGTAATGTAATTGAGTTTCGAATTTAATATTTTTTAAATACAACATAAAAAAAAGTAGATCAATAAAAATTTCAAAATTAAAAAATTAAAATTAAAATTAAAATTAGAATTAGAATTAAAATTAAAATTAACTCATTTTGTCCTTCTGCAAAAAAAAAGACAAAAAAGACCAAAAATGACAAACGAAAAAAAGGAAGAAAAAAAACAATGAAAAAGCGATAAAAATGGAAAACGATAAAAAATTCAAAAATGAAAAAAAGGAAAAAACAAACCATCAAAAGTGACGAAAAATGATAAAAAATGACCAAAGATAAAAACTGACTAAAAAAGACAAAAAATGGAAGGAAAAAAAAAACTTAAAACGAAGAAAAAACAAAAAACGAGCAAAACGACAAAAAATGACAAAAAATAACCTAAACGAAAAAAAGGATCAAAAACGAACAAAAACGACAAAAAAAACCAAAAAAAAAAAAAGGAAGGATGAAAAATGACAAAAAACGATAAAAAAATGACCAAAAATACCAAAAATGATAAATAAAAAAAAAAACCAAAAACCAACCCAAAACGATAAAAAAGAGAGCAAACATGACAACGACAAAACGAAAAAAAGACCAAAAATAAGAAGAGATCAAAACGAAAAAAATTAAAAAAAAACGACCAAAAACGACAAAAAAGCGAACAAAACGACCAAAAACAACAACAAAAATGTTAAAACGAACAGAAACGACCCAAAAGGGCAAACAAAAGGCAAAAAAACGTGCAAAATCGAACAAAAATGTTAAAATTCGACCAAAAACATGCAAAAATGAGAAAAAGGAGAAAAAAAAAAATCAAAAATGAGCAAAAATGAGCAAAAAAAGAGCAAAAGTGAAAAATAAATAAATAAACAAAAACTATCAAAAATGATTAAAAAGTCGAAAAACGACCCAAAATGGAAAAAGGGCAAAAAAACGAACAACAACGACAAAAACGACAAAAAATGTGTAGAAGCGATAAAAACATTGCAAAAATGACAAAAACGAAAAAATGTGCAAAATCGACCAAAAAGCGACAAAAAACAATAAAAATGCGTAAAAATGATAAAAAAAAAACGTACAAATTCGACAAAAAAAAGATAAAAAAACCGCAATAAAGTGCAAAATTTAAAAAATGATAAAAATCGTGCAAAAACGACCAAAAAGGCAAAAAAGTGCAAAAACGACCAAAAATAATTTTAAAACGTAAAAAAGAGCCAAAAGCGACAAAAATAATCAACAAAATGTGTAAAAATGGTATAAAAAAGGTACAAAATCGACCAAAAATGATAAAAAATGTGAAAAACTGCAAGAAACGTGCAAAAAAAAGAAGATAAAAATCGTGCAAAAAGGCCTGAAACGGCAAAAAAATGCAAAAAACGAAAAAAATAGTTAAAAACGTAAAAAAAGCCAAAAGCGACCAAAATAGTAAAAAATATGTTAAAATGGTCAAAAACGTACAAAATCGACAAAAATAGATTAAAAACCGCAAAAACGTGCAAAATCGACAAAAAATGATTAAAAACGTGCAAAAAGGCCGAAAAAAGGACAATTACATACAAAATTGACCAAAACCAATAAAACGTGTAAAAGCGACCAAAAAGGGCCAAAAACATACAAAACGACCAAAAGTGGAAGAAGAAAAAAAGAAAAAAAAAGTCCAAAACGAGCAAAAATGGCAAAAAAAACGAACAAAAACGACCAAAAATGACCAAAAAATGAACAAAACGACCAAATTATAGCATACCAACCTTCCGCTTAAGTTGTAATGTAATCGCGATTACATAGGGTTTATGATGTAATTGAGTTTAGAAGAAGCTGATGTAATGTAATCAAACTTGTAATCACGATTACATTACATCTAAATTTTTTTTGTCCAACCAAATTTTCGAGTTAGATTGACAACGTAATGCCAATTACATTACGTTGTCCAATCCTGAACGGGCCCTGAGTTTCTTATAACAAATTTATATCCCCTACCATACCAGGAAATGAACCAATAATCTCGATGACAAGGAACCATTATTTTAGCACCAGGGAACAGCAAGTCTGGTTTATATAACAAACTAGTGGATAACCCATGCCATAATGGCACAGACACGAATCCGGCCTTCTCGACGTAGGCGTGCAGGCACCGGGCCAGCACCATGGATTTTCGGACGAAGACGTGGCCTCCGAACGCGGCCTTCTCGACGTAGGCGTACAGGCACCGGGCCAGCGGAAGGGACCCGAGCCCGGCGGAGACGGACACGGCAAAGACCACGTTGGCGGCGTTCGGGGCGGCGTGGGGCCTCATGGAGGCAAAGACGTGCAGGGCCGTCGCGGGGCGTCCGAGGGCAGTGAGGCCCGAGACGGCGGCGGTCCAGGAAACGACGGCCTTGTGCGGCATTCCATCGAACATCCGCAGGGCGTGGTCGGCGGAGCCGCGTCGGGAGTAGGCGGTGAGCAGGACGGTTGCACAAATGGGTCGGGTCAGAATCCGAGGAGGAGTGCGTGTGCGTGGAGCGACCTGGTGGCGGTGGCGGCGGTGGTGGTGTTGAGTAAGGAAGAGAAGGTATGGGAGTCGGGAGGGATGTGACGGCGGAGCATTTGGAAGTAGATGGAGAGTGGGTCGGCGGAGATGGCGATGGCGGTGTTGGAGGAGAAGGGGTTGGGGTTGGTCATGGCGGAGAAGAGGGAGGCGGTGAAGGAAGGGTCGTCGGCGGCGGCGCGGTGGAGGAGGTTGCTTGCGACGAAGGGTTTCGGAAGAGGCTGGCGACGATGGCGTGGGCGAGGATGGAGCTGAGGCGGCGGAGGAAGGGGCGGTGCAAGAGGAGCTGGAGGCGGGGGTGCCGTTGGAACAACCGGTTGCTCCGCACCCAACATGGGACCTCCTCCTCTCTTATAGAGAGAGGGGCAATTTAATCATTTCATCATCGTTGAACCAAAGTGTCACGCCCCAGAACCAGAATACTGGAGAGCGGGGGCAGACATAGCCAGCTACGTATAACGGAATGGAATCCACACCGCTATACGGTCACGGCTGTCTAGATATGTGAGGGTTTCACTACAATCCATCAGTCTCTTAAGGTCATAAAATAGCCTATTGTCTCAATCACAAGTAAGCAGATAAACGTTACAAGATGTAAGATCACCAAATATACAATAGTAAATCGTCCCAAACATTACATATTCAGCTGATCATGAAGCTAGTCGTTACAAAATATGAGGACTATCAAGAGTTTTAGTCATACATGATCAACCCTAGGTTGCCAATCATGTTACAGCCCGTAGGCAGACAGTAAGTAAAATGTACACGAGCTAACACTTGCTCGGCGGCTAAACGCCTCAAAAGAATAATTTTACAATAGAGTGGGAGAGCAAAAATAAACCCACTCGTTGCCCTGGTTACGCCTAGTGTTCACCATCGGGCTAGAAAACCGGTAGATCCTCTGGAGCTGCTCTGGTATCTGGCCATACAAAACCAGCTGGGTCAGACCCCAGAAAGAGCAAGTGCCACAAAGGAAGCTTCACTTAAGAACTAAAACCAGCAATCAGCACAAGAGTATAATTACATAATAAAAGACAGTAATTTTAAGAAAAGCATGACAGGATGATATACGATGAGATAACCATGGGACTATTCAGATAACCAGGTTACAACCCGTAAACCAAACAAGGACCGGGGTTGTAACCCTTCGTCTGAGCAGAACTTGGAATTCTCACCATTTATCGACAAGATAAAAGAAGGATTCAGGACATGTAACAATCTTGATATTGAATTAAAGTAAAGCACGAGTAATCATGTCATGTCATAACCTTATACAGGATCGGGACGAAACAAAGCTGGACTAGACTCCATCCAATCAATCACGGCCAAGCAAAGAGTACGGCTTGATAGTTAACTAACTAGGATTATCACAGGCCTAATTACTTCGCAAGATGCAGTGAGATTATTCCACAGCCACAAGCCCTGCAGACCATCCAGGCTATCCGGACGCAATTAGGGATTGAATTCAAGTGGGTACATCGTCCAGGAAACGCATGTACCCTTAGGTGACTTAGAGGGTGCAACACATAACAGAGTGCTGGAAATGTGCCCTACTCGACGGCAGGCTACAGATCCCAAGTGGGGTGCCCAGATAACGGGATTGCCTGTAGCTGGGAAATCTCTTCATGACTACTGGATTTATTCTAATTGTTAGCCTTAGTCCATTTCAGTAGGTACTCCTGACCGTGGTACTCAGGAGTCCCTGTCCTAGACATGATGCAAGACAGGACTGGTTTATTTATACAAGCACAATCGCCCACGGTGTCCAGGTTATTATACAGGTTATGTCATGTCAAGTAGCCGTCGCAACAGCTATTCGAGATAATCATGTCAGGTTATCATGCCAAGTGTACTTGTCAGGAGTGCGCCACGACGGGCCACTATCAGGTCATGTCAGGTTACTTGTCAGGAGTGCACCACTACGGGTCACTGTCAGGTCGTGCTCAATTATCAATTCCAAACATATCAAGTGAATTTATGATTATCAAGTTCAGGATAAAAGGCGTAAGGATATAAAATGGACGTTAAATATCTAATAAAATATCAATATACAGGGCTATAGAAGAGCCAAACTTAAGGAAAGTAAAACCAAACTGACACGCTGACATAAGACCAAGTCAGCCAAGGCCATACGCTCAGTGCAAAAGTCATACGCTCAGGTCTGGCTACGCTCAGGTCAGGGTATGCAAGTCATACGCTTCCAAAAGGCAGCGTATGGGGTCCATACGACTCCTTATCAAGCAAGCGAGCGTATGCGAGTCATACGCTCCCAAAAGGCAGCGTATGGGGTCCATACGACTCCTTGTCAAGCAAGCGAGCGTATACGAGTCATACGCTCCCAAAAGGCAGCGTATGGGGTCCATATGACTCCTTGTCAAGCAAGCGAGCGTATGCGAGTCATATGCTCCCAAAAGGCAGCGTATGGGGTCCATACGACTCCTTGTCAAGCAAGCGAGCGTATGCGAGTCATATGCTCCCAAAAGGCAGCGTATGGGGACTGCGCTGCGCTAAAGAGCGCGCGCAACTCAGTAGCACAAGCTAAAAAGCTCGTGCACTGCTCACTGTCTTCTCCAAACAGCAAGAACTCCATGGGTTGAACCCAAAGCTTCAAAAGTCCATAACTTGGTCAAAATAAGTCCAAATCCAACTTGGCAAAGTTCTATCTTGGGTGAAATTCAATCCTCTCCAACATAAGAACATCAAAACCCATAAAAATACAACTTAAATAGATCAAAACCATGCAAAACCGAAAATAGAAGAAACTTAGATCTAGAACAATGGAGACTCCAAATCACAAAATATCAAGTTCTAATGTTGATCACCATGGCCTAATCTAGCTAATAGACAAATAAAAAGTGGTTCTCAAGTGGTGGCAAGGTGCACTTGCCTAGACCTCTCTCTCTCTCTCCCTCTCCTTGGTAGGTAAGGAAGTAATGGAGAAGAAGAAGATGAGTAATGAAGAGAGAGAAGGAAGAAATGGCAATAAATATCAAAGGTGGTGGTAGGTAGGGGGTTTATCCATGGTTCATGATGAACCAAAATAATCCCAACCGAACCAAGCCAACCCGGGCCAAGAATAAACCAAGCCAAGCCATGAAGAAAACTAAACAAGGAATCATGCAATACAAGAATAAATACGTACACGTATTCCAGAAATACGTAATATGAACCATAGGCATTACACAAAGAACATGGGTCGGACCAAAAGCCCACTGTGCTTTATATTATACATAAGTATTCAAAATCTTACTAAATTTTTAAAGATTCCTCAAACCATCAAAAAATGGAGTTATGAGTCCCTCCAATTATCACAACTCATTCCAAAAGAAAATATTCCATTAATATTAACAAAAATATTATTTTTTAACCATGTTATAACCAAAAGTGATAATAAAAGTAAGAATATTGTCACCAAACGAATCACACAAAAGGAAATAATCTATGCATAATCACTATAGGTCCATGCATAGTTCAATCGCCAGCATATTTTCTCAATGCTTGCAAGCTTTCAAAGTGTAGGTGGTACCAAGAAATGAAAGCATTTAAACTCAACATGGAACCTCCTCCTCTCTCATAGAGAGAGGGGCAATTTAGTCCTTTCATCATCGTTGAACCAAAGCACATGGGTCGGACCAAAAACCCACTGTGCTTTATATTATAGACTAGTGGATAACCCGTGCCATAATGGCACGGACACGAATCCGGCCTTCTCGACGTAGGCGTGCAGGCACCGGGCCAGCGCTAGGGTCCCGAGCCCGGAGGAGGCGGACATGGCAAAGACCACGGTGGCGACATTCGGGACGGCGTGGGGCCTCATGGAGGCGAAGACGCGCAGGGCCGTCGCGGGGCGTCCGAGGGCGGCGAGGCCCGAGACGGCGGCGATCCAGGAGACGACGTCCCTGTGCGGCATTCCTTCGAACACCCGCAGGACGTGGTCGGTAGAGCCGCGTCGGGAGTAGGCGGTGAGCAGGACGGTCTGCACGAAGGGGTCGGGCCGGAAACTGAGGAGGAGGGCGTCTGCGTGGAGTGACCAGGTGGCGGCGGCGGCGGTAGTGGTGTTGAGCAAGGAAGAGAAGGTGTGGGAGTCGGGAGGGACGCGACGACGGAGCATTTGTGAGTAGATGGAGAGTAGGTCGGCGGAGATGGCGATAGCGTGTTGAAGGAGAAGGGGTTGGGGTTGGTCATGGCGGAGAAGAGGGAGGCGGCGAAGGAAGGGTCGGCGTCGGCAGCGCGGTGGAGGAGGCTGCTTGCGACGAAGGGGTTGCGGAAGAGGCCGACGACGACGGCGTGGGCGAGGATGGAGCGGAGGCGGCGGAGGGAGGGACGGTGCAAAAGGAGCTGGAGACGGGGGGTGCCGTTGGAACAACCGGTTGCTCCGCACCCAACATGGGACCTCCTCATCTCTTATAGAGAGGGACAATTTAGTCCTTTCATCATCGTTGAACCAAAGCACATGGGTCGGACCAAAAATCCACTGTGCTTTATATTATAGACTAGTGGATAACCCGTGCCATAATGGCACGGACACGAACTCGGCCTTCTCGACGTAGGCGTGCAGGCATTGGGCCAGCGCCAGGGAGTTCCGGACGGAGACGCGGCCTCCGAACATGGCCTTCTCGACGTAGACGTGTAGGCACCGGGCCAGGGGACCCGAGCCCGGCGGAGGCGGACACAACAAAGACCACGGTGGCGGCGTTTGGGATGGCGTGGGACCTCATGGAGGTGAATACGCATAGGGCCGTCGCGGGGTGTCCGAGGGCGGCGAGGCCCGAGACGGCGGCGGTCCAGGAGACGACGTCCCTGTGCGGCATTCCGTCGAACACCCGCAGGACGTGGTCGGCGGAGCCGCGTCGGGAGTAGGCGGTGAGCAGGATGGTCTGCACGAAGGGGTCGAACCGGAATCCGAGGAGGAGAACGTGTGCGTGGAGCGACCTGGTGGCGGCGGCGGCGGTGGTGGTGTTGAGCAAGGAAGAGAAGGTGTGGGAGTCGGGAGGGACGCAGCGGCGGAGCATTTGGGAGTAGATGGAGAGTGGGTCGGCGGAGATGGCGATGGCGGTGTTGAAGGAGAAGGGGTTGGAGTTGGTCATGGCGGAGAAGAGGGAGGCGGCGAAGGAAGGGTCGGCGTCGGCGGCGCGGTGGAGGAGACTGCTTGCGACGAAGGAGTTGCGGAAGAGGCCGGCGACGACGGCGTGGGCGAGGATGGAACGGAGGCGACGGAGGGAGGGGCGGTGCAATAGGAGCTGGAGGCGGGGGTGCCGTTGGAACAACCGGTTGCTCCGCACCCAATATGGGACCTCCTCCTCTCTTATAGAGAGAGGGACAATTTAGTCCTTTCATCATCGTTGAACCAAAGCACATGGATCGGACCAAAAACCCACTGTGCTTTATATTATAGATATAAAAAACATAAGCACTGCCAAGTAGCGTGAGAAATTTCTTCATTCTTGAGATAAAACATGTGCACCCTGGTCTTTTAGCTTTTTGTTTACATGGCATATCACAACTTTGTTATAACAGAGGAGAATAATTTTAACCTGTTTCTGAAGTTCTATTCTTTACAATTAACGTTTAATTTCGGTGTATTGTAGTGGCTTTTTTATATGAAAATCGAGATTGGGACAAATTAATTTTTATACAAAAGTTAAAATTAATACCATTATATTGATAGCTTGGCATCATATACCATGCCAAAGTACTCCATCCTATAATGAGTACGTAAATGGTATTAGTGTTGGTGTTCCATAGTAGTCATTTTGTCGAGGAGCATGACAATCTACTTTATCCTTAAATCCACATGAACATCTTTATGAAGATTTTCCCGACACTCTTGGGGTTGAGAGAGATGGAATTTTCTTTATTGCAAAGGTAACATAACAAAATGTGCTTGCTTGATGATAGGTGGCGTTAATCTGAAAAGCTCCTGTGTCCTACTTTTCCACTTGACTAATGAATATTTCAAATTTTCGATGTTTCCCAGTTATATAAACTTGAGTAATTTTGTCCTCTAATTGTTTCCAAAGCTCCTGTCGACAGTTTAAACTAAAAGAAGGAAAAAAAACCCACAAAAGCATAGTCATGAATTGACAGAATTAAGTGACCCTGACTGTAAATTTTACAAATATTCGATCAAGCATAACTGCATTTTGGGTATCGGGCTAGCTACTGCTGCTTTGAATAACCTGACTACAGACTTGAATTGCGTCTTACAAAGATTGTGCAGACCATGCTGATGCCAGTGCACTGCATCATCTGGATATTATCCAATTGCCTTCACATATATACATACTGTTGATGTTTTTGCTTATTGTTGTTGGTGTTTTTGCTTGTTATTGTTGATATTTTGCTTTAGAAACTAGAAAGATAGTCCCATATTGAAAAAGTCAAATGGATTGTATCTCTATATAAAGCTTTACTTGTGTTGAGAGCAGTGGCGGATCCAGGATTACAATTTACTAGGGACACAATCATAAAGGGGTTCGAGAACAACACCCCCAAAAATTTTTAAGATATAATAATATAATATTATATCAAACAGTATTATTTTCAAACAACAAAACATTACATTTCACAATTGTTTTCTATGAGTTTTCAAACTTTCAAAACGTTTAAGTACAATATCATTTGTAATACTACTGAGCAACTCCTTTTTTATGAAGACAATCATTTAAAAATCTTATCTATGATTAATAAGTTAAAGACCCTTATTTATGATTAATAAGTTGGGAACATTTGATGGTATGTTTTCTAAAAATAAAAAAATTATTGAGATTTCACTGGGGGCCCAGCCCCCCAGTGCTGTCCCTGTTGATCTGCCCTTGTTGAGAGATCATATGAAGTGTGGAGAGGCACATGGGTGCCATGTGGGGGCATTTTTCTAGTGGAAAGAAGGCTAAACCAATAAAAAAATATTAATGTTTTTTGTCGTGCTCATGGGATAATTCCCTTATGGAGCTAAGCCCCGTAGCGACCCGGACTCCGACTCGGACGCAAAGTGACGCTTTGTTGGTGCACTTTGCACTTTGCACATCAGCTAAGTGGGCTAAAGGGCGCAGACGGCTAATGATGTGGCTGATTGAAATATTTGAGCGGTTATGTAAAGATTGAGTTAATTGATCAGATCCGATTTTTGTGGGATTTGAATTTAATTCATTCAAATCTTTCCATTATTTGCTCCAATCTTTTCGCAATCAGTTATGGCCAGGATTAGGATTAGGGTTTCGGCGCACTTTGCACTTTGCACGTCAACTAAGTGGGCTAAAGGGCGCAGGCGGCTAATGATGTGGCTGATTGGAAGATTTAAGCGGTTATGTAAAGATTGAGTTAACTGATCAGATCCAATTATTGTGGGATTTGAATTTAATTCATCCAAATCTTTCCATTATTCGCTCCTATCTTTTCGTAATCAGTTACGGCCAGGATTAGGATTAGGGTTTCGGCCCTTCTCTATAAATACTCTCTTCGTGCCTTCATTAAGGACTTACACTAAAATAAAGAGACGAAGAGAGTTGTGCCGCCGCTGCCATTGGAGTTCTTTGAGTTCGTGAAAGGAGGTGACATCGAGCGTTCTAGAAGTTCTTTCGAAGTTGCTGGTTCCTGGGAGCAGATCGCAATAGGACGAATCTTGCTTTGAGCAACGGTGATCCTCATCACCCCAGCAAAGTCGTTGCATCAACTCTGGTTGAGAACGAGTATTCGTATTCGTTGCATCAACTCCGGTTGAGAACGATTATTCATCTTCGTTGCATCAACTTCGGTTGAGAACGAGTATTCATCTTCATTGCATCAACTCCGGTTGAGAACGATTATTCATCTTCGTTGCATCAACTCCGGTTGAGAAAGATCAGCAGAATTGCGATAATTTTTTTTTGCCTACTAAGTTGATTTTATCCATCTCACTCTTTTTAAAGATCGAGATTTCTATCTAATGATCTGTTTCGGGACTAACAATCTCAAAGCAAGATTCAGATCTGATGGAGAACAACTGTGCATAACTTATTGATACAAGTTTTAAACTTGAGAAGTTTGACGGGAAGCATTTCAACGTATGGAAGAGAAATGTCAGCCTTAATCTTAAACTCATGAGCGTCGACTATGTGTTGACAGATCCTGAGCCTTTGATTCCAGAGGGTGAAAATGTTCGAAGGGTTGCTGAAGCTACGGCTTTGCAGTCGAAGTGGGGACGGGATAACAACCTCTGCAAGTTGTTGATCCATAACTCAATGGAGGACTCACTGGCAGAGTCATACAGCAAGACGGTCAATGCAAAGGACGTCTGGGAGTCTGTAGAGAATCTCTACAAGGCAGATGAGAACAGAAATAAGATCCACATAACCGAAAAGGTCTGGAGGATGGAGTTTGAGGACAACAAAACTATGTTACCTCAAGTCAAGTAGCTCCTCAAGTTACGTCAGAAGCTGGCGGATGATGGCATGCCCTTGGTCGATGCTTTTGTCGTCGGGGGTATTGTCGCCAAGCTCCCACCTGGGTGGAGCAACTTCATCGCGAACATGCATCGCAAGAAGATGGAAGTGGATCTGGAGTGCCTTTTGCACTGGATACATGTTGAAGACGAGTTGAGGGCTCAACTCAAAGTGGACGCCTTATCCAAGCAGATGGCTAAGACTAACATGGTGCAAGGAGAAAATTCTGAAGGAAAGCAGATGGCTCTCTACCAAAAGAAGAAAGACATTCACTATTTGAAGGTGAAGTCGGCTCAGTTCAAGCCCAAGTCCAAGGATATTGGGACTTGTTTCAACTGTGGCAAAAAAGGCCACTAGAAGAGGGACTGCAAAGAAAAACCAAAACAAAAGGGGCAAGGTGAGGCTAACTTTGTTGCTATGATTGCGCAGGTTGACTCAACTGGGATTGACATGGACTGGTGGATAGATACTGGGGCCTCGTGTCATGTTTACTCAAAAAATGAGTGGTTCACCACATACCAAGCTGTTTCTGAGAAGGTTATGGTGGCGAACTCCGACCCAAGCTGAAGTACTCGGGATCGGGACGGTAGTATTGCAACTGACTTCAGGGAAGTCATTGACGCTTCAGAATGTGAAACACGTACCTGCTATAGCCAAGAACCTGGTCTCTACAAGCCTGCTCTATAACGTAGCTTGAGGATAGATATTAACGCTGGTCAAGTCGTTATGTCTTATAAAGGAACATACTTCGAAAAAGCTTTTTGTACTGAAGGGATGTTTAAACTTCAACTTGTAACTCCTATGGAGATAGTGAATGCAGTTTCTTCTTCTGGTTATTCTCTTGAGTTGTGGTATAAGAGACTAGAACATGTTCATTATAAAAGAATAAACAAGATTTCTAGTCTAGGGCTTATCTTCAAATGTGGGGGTAAAGAGTTGGAGAAGTGTGAGGTCTGTGTGCAGACGAAGATCACAAGAAAACCATTCAAGCAGGTAAACCGAAGTACAGATCTTCTGGAGTTGGTGCACTCAGATATCTGTGACTTTAAACAGTTTTCCACAAAGGCCGGGATAAGTATTTCATTACTTTCATCGATGACTTCTCAAAGTACGCATTCGTTTATCTGCTCAAGTCTAAAGATGAAGCGTTTAAGAAGTTTAAGGACTTCAAGGCTGAAGCCGAGCGTCAAACCGGACAACAACTCAAGAGACTCAGAAGTGATCGAGGTGGCGAGTATAGGTCTCATGAATTCGCATCGTTCTACAGAGAACATGGAATTATCAACAAAACAACTGCTCCGTACTCCCCTCCATCAAATGGTGTTGCAGAACGGAAGAACCGAACGTTAACAGAGATGATGGACTCAATGTTGTTGACTGCGGGTCTTCCAAATTGCTTTTGCGGTAAAGCAGTGCTTACGGCTAAGTTCATATTGAACAGAGTGCCACATGCAACTTCGAAAGTCACTCCTTATGAACTCTGGTTCAAGGTCAGACCCAACTTGAACAAGGACTACGAAGACTATATTCCCGGGTTATGCTGATAAGAGTAATGCTCGGAGGTTCCTTGATATTGAGTCAAATCATATCATTGAATCTCGCGATACGGAATTCTTTGAAGATAAATTTGTAAGGCACAAGAACATTATTCTCGTGGACATTCTAGAGAACAATGTGAGTGCACAGGAGGCTCAAGTTCCTTACGAAGAGGTAGTCCAAGAAGATGTTATTGCTGTAGAAATAACTGTTGAAGCAGAACTCACAGAACCTGTATCTAAGCTAGTAAGGAGACACAAGGACTTCGGAGAGCATTTCTTCACCTATAACGTGGAAGCAGACCCGCTTACCTATGATGAGGCAATGAAGACCAGAGATGAAGTCTTCTGGAAGGAGGCTATTAATGATGAGTATGACTCGATAACCTCTAACAACATATGGGTATTGGTCGATCTGCCTGAAGGAACAAAACCAATCGGATGTAAATGGATCTTCAAGAAGAAGATGAAGGCCGATGGAACTGTTGACAAGTTCAAGGCAATGTTAGTTGCCAAGGGGTTTTCTCATAAACAAGAGATCGATTATTTCAACACATATGCTCCAGTACCTCAAATGACGACCATCGGGATGTTGATTGCTCTGAGCGTAATTCACAAGCTGGTAATTCATCAGATGGATGTTAAGATCGCTTTTCTGAATGGTGAATTGACCGAAGAGATCTACATGCAACAGCCATAAGGATTCGTCATCAAGAGCCTCGAAGACAAAGTCTGCAATTGGTGAAATCTCTGTATAGTCTGAAGCAAGCTCCCAAGATGTGGCATAAGAAGTTTGATAAAGTCATAAGATCAAACGGCTACAGGATCAGCGAGACAGACAAGTGTGTGTACACAAAGTTTGCTAACGGGAGAGGAGTTATTGTTTGTCTCTACATGGATGATATGCTGATCTTGGGTACAGATCTAGCAAGTATCATTGCGACAAATAGGTTCCTCTCATCTAAGTTCAGCATGAAGGACTTAGGGGAAGCTGATACTATCTTGGGGATAAAGATCATCCGGATAGAAACTTGAGTGGCATTGTCACAGTCTCATTACATTGAGAAGATGCTCACACGCTATGGGTATCAGGATCTTTTATGGATCGATACGCGTATAGGTATGACAAGAAACTGAAGCCAAATCTAAGGAAAAGTGTCAGACAACTGGAGTACTCAAGCATTATCGAGAGTTTGATGTATGCGACTACTGCCACAAGGCCTGACATAGCTTTTGCCGTAGGGATTCTAATTTGGTTCACGAGCAATCCAGGGATGGAGCACTGGAAAGTGGTAAAGAGGGTCATGAGATGCCTCAAAAGGACTCAGAAGTATGCATTGCACTACTGCGGAGATCCAGAAGTAGTGGAGGGCTTCAGTGATGCAAGCTGGTGCTCAGAAGTAGAGAGTGAATGGTCCACAGGAGGATATGTTTTCTCTATGGGAGGAGCTGCTATATCGTGGAAGTCGAAGAAGCAGACTAATTTGTCTCACTCTTCTATGGAATCTGAGTTCTATGCACTGATGGCTGCAACGGATGAAGCATAATAGCTTCGGGAGCTCATGTATGATCTTTCATTGGTTGGTACGCAGATACCGACGGTATCGATATATTGCGATAACCATGCGACTGCAGCATTGGCATCGAATGACCTCTTCAATGACAAGAAGAGGACTATGCGTCTAAGGCACAGAGCAGTTAATGATCTTATTAAAAGAAGAGTCATTGCCATAGTGGATGTTCGGAGTCATAAGAATTTGGCAGATTCGTTCACCAAAGGTCTCAAGCGCCAGCTGGTTGAAGACACAATAAGTAAGATGGGCTTGAAGACACTCTGATATTATGTCTTTGTAATTCTACTACAAAACTTTATGCTATTAGTTCAAAGAGAAATCTACTAGGCATCTAGCTTTTAGTTCAAAGAAGGACCATTGACTAGAAGAATATTCGTAATAGTGGGCAGTCCTTTGGGATGTTGCGAGGTTAAGAACCCAGAACCACTATTGTCTACTGATTATTCTTTACAAAGAACAAAGTCCTATGGGAGGATGACGTGGAAGCCTTAATAAGTTCTCGGACATCTGGGATGTCTGGCATGCTTTACAGGAAGCACAGGTAGTACAACACTACAAAGGAGCGTAGTACTCCATGCTACAGTGGGGTGACACCATATGAGGTACCTAGTGAGGATAAAGCCTCAACTTCGGGCCAAGTCATAGCGGCGTAGCACCGCACATAGGCAAGAGGACCTAATGTTGTACGATGAAGAGAGGTAGGCAGTACTACAAAGAGGTTGGACCTCATGTTACAGTGGGTGATACCACATGAGGCAGTGCCTCGGCTTTGCAAGCCATGTCACGGCAACGTAACACCGCACTACAAGAAAATACATTTTCAGCGACATATGCAATATGTAGCGCAAAGTTAGATTTGTGTCGCCAAAGCATTTATGCGACATATTTGGCTATGTCGCACACATGTCGCTGTAGCCTTGTCTGGGAAAGTCTTTGGCGACACGAAATCACACATGTCGTAGAATGTAATCACTTTTGGCGACATATCATATTTTTTTTATCTAAAATAACTTATGGCGACATGTGTCTGGTGTGTCGCAGAAGGTGATACATTGGCAACATAACACGTCGCCAATAGTCTATTTTTTTATTATAAAAATGCTTCCTGCTACACAATTTGATGTCGCGAAAGCTAATGTAGGCAAATAAAATTACACTTTCCACTACACAATTTGATGTTGCGAAAGCTAATTTATATTTTTTCTTATATTTTCCAACATAAATGTAAAAAAATCTTATTTTGAAAATAACTCACAAACATTAAAATTTGTATTCAATAACATGACAACAAAGAGCAACAAGTTACTGTAAACACAACATGATATCCAATATAATATCTTTAAACATCTCTTTATAAAATAATACATAATGCAATATTTTAACAACTTCAATTAGATCATTCAAAAAGAAACGTATTGTATTTCACAAATGTACTGTATTCAAGCTAGACAACTATAATGTAAACAAAAATACATGAATTGAATCTCTTCCCAAAAAATTAGCCTACAATAGATCTCATGATATGAATGTCTTCCGCAAAATTTGGATTCTTGTCTTGTGTCTATATGATCCTGCAAATAAAAAATAAAAATATTGTAAGTAAAACAAAATATATATACTACAAGAATGACAGGTTTAAGGGTCTTGTATGCAAAAAAAAAAAATCTACACACATACATTATCCTGTATATCCAGTGTAGATTGAAAAAAAAGTGATCGCAAATTAAATGCAGCAACTCATCCAAAATTTAATTATTAGAAGAAAACTTCTAAAAGCAAGAAGAACAAAAAAGATAATTAGACGAGCTTCGTATTTAATAAAAAACTGATAGGACTATTTTGACATGTTCATAATAAGTTTCCAAGAGTTTTATATTAAATATTATTTTTGAATCGAACAGATAGGACTATTTTGATAGGGTTTTTTCACCGATATCATATAGAAAGAAAATGGTTTGCTTTTGAATTTAATAAAAAAACTATAAAGGCTGCATAAGACTTCCACAATCTGATTGTGCAAAAGGGGTAATACAAAAAATTCTGGTTGTGCATAATCTTTTTATTTCATAAAAGATATAGACAAGATGCAGCTTTTGAGTAATACAAAAAATTCTTATCACAAGAAAGATATTAGTGGATCAAAATAGAGTTCATACTAATAACAAGAATCCATAGATAAGTTGAATTAGAGATGATACTTGATTGCGAACAAGGGAATTCATAGATAAGTTGAATTAGAGATGATATTTGATCGCGAACAGGGTAAGGAAAGAAGCTTTGGGGGGGGGGGGGGGGGGGGGGGGGGAATTGTGTTATATATATCATATCCCATTATTTATTTTGTGCAGCTATTTTTTAGTTCATGTTAAAGAGATTGAGCATTACTTTCAAGATCATATGTTCTTTGCAAAAGCCAGTTACTCTGTGTTTTAACATATTGCAGAACTGGTTACATATGGTACTACATTTGTATTGGTGTATACCATTTCTTGTCTTAGATTCTATTTATTCTTTCACTAGATATCTATTTTAAGATCTTTCAGGTTTTTGTTTGCCCCGTCGTCATTGTCGTCGTGATGACTTACAAGTCATCGTCAGATTCTCGATAGATATTTGTGGTTGAGTTGGATCAATCTTTGTACTTTGTTGCATGAGGATCAAGATCCGAGTAAATGCAAGCATACTTTGCAATATGGGTAATCTCAGTTATTATCTTTTTCCATTTCGTGAACTTTGTTGTATTAGATAAATGATTAATCATTCGGTCATACTATTTGCCTCTGCTATATTACTCGTATATTAATGTAAATCCTACATATTCGTAACACAATTCTCTATCTTGGGTGTATGTGAATATTGAATTTATTTCCCATTGGAAAGGAATGGGAAGTGAATTTCTAAAATAACAAACCTACATATTCACAACATTGTTGTATTAGATAAATGATTAATCATTTCGTTATACTATTTGCCTCTGCTATGTTACTTGTATATTAGTGTAAATCCTACATATTCGCAACACAATTCTCTATCATGGATGTATGAGAATATTGAATTTATTTCCCATTGGAAAGCAATGGGAAGTGAATTCCTAAAATAACAAACCTTCAGCCAGACACCACCAAAGTGTGATCGAGGCAATGGACAAATATGAACTAATGGAATGAACCATAAATGTATAGGGAAATATTGAAACAATTAACTGATTAAGGGACTAATGACTACAATAATAGAAATTGAAGCAGGTAAATACTTGTAAAGTAACGTACACAACAGAACCTCCAATTACATATTGGATGTCAAGAATATATCAGATAGATATAAAAAAATGAGATGATTAGATAGTTATAAATGGAGATTGAAATGTAATACTGAAATAATACGAGCACAAAATGTTTAGATGCAAACATTTAAGAGTTGGATCAAAGCTTATTCTAACAATTGGGAGAAGGTAACACTAATAAGCTAAGGGAGGAGTGGGCGTGGGATTGAATCTCAATCCGTACAATAATTAAATAGGAGTTCTAGGTGCAGTAGTCCCGACCATAAATAGTCTATGTCATTAATGACTGGCCTTTTCTATAAAAAAAAAAAATAGACAAGATTTGATGGGTATGCTGACATAAACATTGTGTATACATAAAGTTGAAGGAACCCATTACAAAGAAAAGCTAAAACGAAGGAAGAAATACAATCTCACATATAGAAAACAAATAATTTGCAAGCCTTAATGATATATAGAACATTTTTTGAAGCACAATCGTTTTCGCTTAAATAAAGATCCAGGTTGTTAGAACTATAAATAATCAATTGTATATGAATATCACATTTCACCTAAACTCGTTTTTGTAGGCTCTTGTATAACTCTTCCAAGGAATGGATGCTAATACTAATCGATGTCCGAGGAGGATTAGCCGAATGGATGTCACTAGTAATCGATGTCCCACTAGTGAGGATTATTAATGGTTTGCATTGAACCTTGTAACTAATGGTGTATTATGCATGTAACAACTTATCATCTTCATTTGCAGAATTCTGAAGGTGGATAATATAAATAAATGAGTAAACTTTACGACAACGCACCTAAGATCCATATATTGTCAAAATTTTAGTAAAGATAGAGAAATAAAAAAATGTGCGGAGCAATTAAATCGGAGTTCTAGGCAATATGGGACAAAACAAAGCATACTGAAATGTACGCTTAGAATTCTAGACAATGTGGGACTAAACTTTCTAAGAAGTCAAAAGCCCTCCAACATTTGCAACAATAAGCCAGTTCACAAACATGTATCATCAATATATACAAGTGTTAACCATGGGCAGAAGTACATTAAGCTGACAACCTGGGAAAAAAAGAATTAAAAAACCACAGCAGTTAGTTCATGTATGTGAAGAAAAT
Source organism: Iris pallida (assembly GCA_029216955.1). NCBI lineage: Eukaryota > Viridiplantae > Streptophyta > Magnoliopsida > Asparagales > Iridaceae > Iris > Iris pallida. The sequence goes on along the minus strand of JANAVB010033216.1, from coordinate 3,333,454 downwards.
TGGTAATGAAATACGGAGCTGCTACGTTGCCCGCGGTTTGTAACCGCGGGTGTGACCGCCGGCCGACGTGGCGGCCGGCTGTTGGCCCCCTGGTCCAGGTGGGACCCTGGGGCCAATGGCCGGCCGGTGGTCACGCCCGCGGTTACAAACAGCGGGCAAAATATCATTTTCAAATGAAATATGTGGCTTAAACTATATCAACACAATGTTAATATTTGTTTCCTATAAGAGTATCAACTTATATTTTGGTATCGTAGCCTAGGTCTTAGGCTAGTTTATGTATCTATGTGCAGTAGGATTATTAGAGTAGATATGTTCTGGTATGCCTTAGTTGATCATTATATGATGTGATGCAATGGATATGTATAATTGACTATGCACAATCAGATATGTAATTGTAGTGCCTCTTATTGCAACAATTTTTGCAGTGTAAAACTGCAAGTAGAAATTGCAGCAGTCGGCCTCTACCCGAGTGTGTGAGGTGGAATGCCAAATACTTTATTAAATCACACTTGTTTGTGTGTTCAGTAACGAGTGAGTGTGTATCATGCGTGTAACTGTGAAACTGCAGCAGTCCCCTACCCGAGTCTGTATCACTTAACGTATCAGTAGGGTTATTCAAAAGTGTGTAGCTGTAGTGTATCAGTAGCTAGCGTATCAGTGGGGTTACAGAAAGTGATGTTGAATGCTCACATTTTCCATAAACTGGTATGATAAAATTCTATATATTAAACTATACAGGAATTTCACGTTTAGGGTCAGGCATTCTTACAAAACCACTTTCCACCTCACATAATACTTGACAGTGGCTTAGTAAGACGAGATAAAATGTTGCTTAATCAAGGATATTACGCTTAGTTATAGAAGCCCTCACTATTCAACGTAATGCATAAGCCCATATAAGGTTGGAATCAAGTTCAAGAAGCAATTTGTGCAAATGCAATCTTAAAAAAGTCCCAGCCTTACATATCTCACCTGTCTTCATGTACGTTCTAATCAAGCTCAACAAACTGTCTAAAATTGCCTAAACAAAATTTATACAAACCAACATAAAAACAAGGATAACCACCTAAGTTGAGAACAATGATAGCCATCAAACTAAGAAGTTTGGATATCTACAGTCTTCCCTCAACTGGTGGACAGAGGAACAATAACATTGTATTATACTAGTAGACACTAAAATATCTTCCTTGAAGAAGAGAGTGGATTATCAGAGTTTTGGTCACAAATTGGAATTCATCAACGGCATTTAAACAACAACCCAAAGCCTTTTCTTCAAATCATAAAAGAACCAACTACTACCCAAAAAAACATAATAAAATCTGATAATTAAAAGGTTAAAAGAGAACAACATCTACAATAATTTCTCCATCTATAAAGAGAATAGGGGGAAGGGTGGGGGTGAGGGCATGCTAGATGATCTGAATCAAGTAATGAATTAATTTCAAGCATAAATATCAAGGAAATTAACATGGATACGCAGTTAGAGGGGCATACCTTGACAAAGAGCATCCTCTTAATGCTGAATGAGAACGAGATCTAGACCGAGATTTAGACAAAGAATGCTGTTTTGGCTTAGCTTTAGGATATTTGCTGCAAAAAAATCAGTACAATTTAAAGAAAATTCAGTCCAGTTTGCTGACCTCCGTCCATGAGGTAGTGACCTCCGGCCGGTGGTGACCTCCACATCGACCCCTAACCTTCTTGAATCTCTTTAAGAAATAGAAAATCATTAAATGGTAGTCCCCTATGTTCCATCATGCCCCAATCCTCTTATAAAATATCAAGATGCAATCAAGAAACCTGGACCAATGCCTGCATATTATATAGATTAATTTTACGACTACAACTTGAATTCAAGCCTCACATATTCAAGTAATTGCCTAACACAGTTGTTGGAAATTAATATCAATTAAGTAAATAAAAATTATGATGCAAGTATAACATGGAATTCCAATTTCCTAGTAGTTCATGTTATGGAAGTATCAAGATGTCAACATGTAGGACATTTCCTATGAAGAATGAAATCAATTAAAGAAAAATAAATCAAATGCAGAGATAAGAATACCTCAGTCCCTGTTATGCCAATAGCAATACCAATATCATCCCTTTTCAAAACAGGGCATCATTTACACCATCACCTGTCATTGCAACAACCACACCATCCTCTTTCAGCAACTTCACTCTCTCTTGCTTATGCTTTGGCTCGGCTCTAGAGAAAATAAGCCCACCCTTTTACCTTAATAAAGTCTTCTTATCAATAAGTGACATTAATTATTTTCCCGTGAGACTCTTTATAATAATATCCTCTTCAGGTGTAAAAACACCTATCTCATGTCATACTGCTTTGACTGTTTCTTTGTTATCTCCTGTAATTACCATAACTCGAATACCAGCAGCTCTACAATCCTCAATCACGCTAGAGTGAATATTTGGTAGAGGAGAAAATTGTTAATCAGTAAATTTACAGAAAACCAAGAGGAGTGTACTATTTAAAAATGACATACCCTCAGCCCAACCATGCCCACAAAAATAAGATCACTTTCAAGTGATGAATAGTAAGATAGATCAAGTAAGAGCTTGTGAGCGGGATGATCTTTACCGCCATATGTCGAAAATTCTGATAAATCTTCCTTATATGCAAAATCCAGACAACACAAAGCATTTATGGACATCTCATGAAGATCTTGCAAAATAAGAGACTTGGAATTTTCATCCAACAACACAACAGAACCGTCAAGCATCTGCTTATATGCACTTCTCTCCAATAAACCCTCTATAACACCCTGCCACACTCTAGCTTAAGTAATTAATTAACAAGATCTTTCAGGTGTAAAATAACAAGTCAAAAGAAGTAAAACAGAATGCCAAAAAATCATAGCCAATCAAAACATGTAAATGAATTGCAAAATACATGTAGGCTTTTTTCCCCCAAACGATAGGTAAAACAAGAATGTTGTAGCTATCATTTTTAGTCTCACATGGAATAACAAAAATCACCAATTTTTAGAAAGGTCAGAGAATCACCTAAACGAAAATATAGATAGTCTAACACATATAAAGACTTTGCTAGCTAGCATTGTATCATAAAAATCAATAGGCATCATGAAATAACCAAAAAGAAATATAATTTTTAGGAAAGTCATAGAATTACCTAGGTACATATAAATCATGGTTTAAAGTATCGGCTGATACCGATCTGATACGGCCGATATAGATACGGTTTGGCATGTCCCGATCCGATACCGATCATACCCGATACCGACCGATACCGACATTGGGGTCTCTTTTCCGGTCAATTCGACAAAGAAAATTAAACGAAAAAACAAATCAGCAAGGGTTTAAAGCAAAATAAGTTTATAAAAGCATGTAAAAGAAAAAAAATCAATCTATTGTATGTAAACCAATTGGTAAGGGTAAGTACTATTTCATTTAATTTTAAAACTACTAAGAAATAACACTCAAAATACTTAAAATTATGCCTAAATGTATAAAATATATGTTTTAAAATAATTTATTAATAATTATTTATTTTTCGATACCCAAAAAATTCGATACTCTGATCCAAAACTGCCGATAATACCGATATCGCCGATAACAATACTCATAGGAATAGTCCAATACTGATACTGTGAACCTTGCATATAATAGATAGAAATGAATTTTATCTCAGTTTGCACATCAATTCTTTGTTCCTTCATAAATAAGACGAGTGTCCAAAGAGAGGGCACTTAAAAATATAGCTTTTGGCTGTAGAGATAATGTACTCTTAATACTGTCACTAGGGGCCCTAATCACATATTTAATCATCCATAAAACTTCTAAACATCACTTGTGTGAGAAACTTGTTTATCAAGCTTGGCATTACGAATTGTCAAATGGTGCTTGGGGAAAAAAAATTCAATTTCTTAGAGGCAAGGTTTTAGACCATTCACCTTAGTGGAACCTACAAAGGTATACGATCAACACATGAATATGGGAAATAGGCATGCACCCAAACCACACAATGTATACATGTGGGGCAGTTTTATATTAGCATACTTGAGATGGTTGCTCCAAGGTTGTATGCGCTTAAACTGAAACATATACAATAGGGGAGTTTCACAATCAATGTTCTAAAAGGCGGCCTAGGCAAGAAAGAACTTGTATATATATCATGCCAATATTTTTGTGAAATTAAAATATAAATGGGAAGAGACATAGTTTGCAACAAAATTTTGCTTTTACCTAAGCAAAAATAAGGCCAGTCAAACTTATATAGCAAACGTCAGGCTAGTTATATAACATGAATATCAACAAGGCAACATGAATTTAAATCAACCTAGCTTTGTAGTTACATTTTGTTCAGTGGCAATACAAATTAACGTATCAATTTCAAGGAGGTACTTATAATGTTTGACATAGGTGCCAAGTTCCACAATGCATATATTCGAGAAAGTGGCGCTCTTCTAGGCCCTCAACTATAAAGAACATTTAATCCAGTTGAAAAAGGTGACAATAAATAAAGAATCTATACAAATACTGACACTCAGCAAGAATAAATTAGCCAACAAGGCAATAATAGGTCATGTATATCAGTATAGTGACAAATAGCACTCTTAGTCATCTTAATCTTCTTTAAAACGAGAATGAATGCTTTGGGTCTGGTTCCTATTTTTCTAATCTGAAAACTATCAATACAAATAATCTCCAGCTCAAGTTTTCTAATCAGAAAATAATCTCCAATTCCTGTCAATTAGATATGATGATTGATGATTGTTCTTGAACAGTACCCTTATTGGCTTCATGCTTCGTTTTGTTACCAAGCATCTGCCATTATTGGCTTCATGCTTCATTTCTTGTAACCAATAACCAGACTAAATGAAGAACTGAATAACTAATAAAATTAAACTTTACAATATGTTATTGGGGAAATAACTGACAATTCTCTATATTTTACAACCAGTCAAACTAATGCCAAGCAACACAAGTGAAACAATCCTATATTTTCTAAATCAGACTGAATGTAGGATTGTTTTACTAAATTTATGTTGTAGTCCTTTAGAAGTTACATCAATCCTCTACCATTGAAAAAAAATCCTAACCATGATAGCTATAAGTGAAAGGAATGATTATTCCTATTCTTACAGACCACCAAGAATCTGTATACTTCTTAACTTGGTAAACAGATTCCAGGTCAACCGGCTCCACTTATCGCCTTACTAAATAGGGCTATGTCCCGGCTCCTACTAGGAAAACCTATATGTGGTCGAGTTTTGGTTTAGCTAATCGGAGCGCTACCCCCTCTGGAGGAGACAATCTTCCCGAATAGGGCGAGATTCTGCTGCTTACTTCTCATTTTACAAAATATTCAAAAAAAGATGACTATGAAAGAAACTTTCAGTAACTCTCGTTCTCTTTTAAATATTTTGGAACGGTGCTCAGTGCCTTTATCTTTGAAGGCTCAAGCGCAGGGACTTGGAAAGCTCTGGGCGTATAGCTGGACTGATAACAAAGGTCCAGTTATGCCTCTTAAATCCATACAATTATTTATTTGTACACAATAATTCTAAGCTTCGACAAACGTTTCAAATGGCAAAGGAAGAGAGCTACTGATGTGAGGGCTTCAAAAGATGTGGAACTAAGCAAATTACCACTCAGAAAAGGAATTTCTATACCCAAAAAATCACAATAGCATATAACTCCAATACAATTTATGTCAATTGTCATTCAACTGTCATTCAAACTGGATTAGTATTATAGGTTACCCTAAAAAAGAATAGTATGAGGAGAGGGGGCTATGATTTTTATGTGAAACTATAGATGAAAAATAGAGAAATAATATAACATACCATGAGATTAATTCGAGGGATGGATGGAGAGGGGGCTACGATCTTTTAATTGGCAGATTCAACATCCTGGGAGGAGATGGCTAGAGAAGGGGCTAGGGTTTTTGAATCAACATTATGGGAGGAGATGGCTGGAGAAGGGGCTAGGGTTTTTTTTAATCAAGAGAGAGAGAGAAATATGGAAGAAATCTACGGTGGGTCAGGTTTAAGAGGGAAATTAAATATTAGAGGAAAATGTGAGGATACAGTTGTGGATATACACAAAAAAGAAAAAAAAAAATGATGTCTTTTTTTATTGGCACAAGGCACCACAAATCGAGTACGTCTAAGAGATCTTGCGCTGAGGATCCCTGACTACAAAAAGAATTCTGGAGAATGGGACGATGGAGATCAAGCGGCAGTTGCTCCTTTACTCCGTTGACACTCTGATTACAAAAGTTGGAAAAAACCTAAGAAAATTGTTAACTCTCGGCTCACTGTCAAGAAGTGCAGCAATTTGGCTCTTAAAAATGCTCTCCGTTATGTGTTTTGAAGAGGTATGAGACCCCTTTTTATAGTCATTTTCGTGCTGGAATGATGTTATGCGCCCACATGAGAAAATACACTGATTTTCATGTGGGCGTATGGTCCTGCTTTGGGCGCATAGAGTGTAGGCGCATGCAGACTGCATGATCGTAGGTTGATCGTGGGATTGACGTGGCCGCATGCTTCGGTGCACGACTACTCGTGGAGACTGACGTGGCCGTATGCTTCGGTCTACGATTGATCGTGGGTTTGACCGAGTCGGGGGCTGTTCTGACTTGGGCGTATAGCCTGAAACAGGGCTATACGACCCCTTCTGGAGGAGCCTAGAGTGGGCGCATGGGCGCATAGCTTTCTCTGGTGACTTGGGCGTATAGCTCGCTCTGGTGACTTGGGTGCATATGACTTCTCTGGCTTGGGCGCATATGACTTCTCTGGCTTGGGCGCATATGACTTCCCTGGCTTGGGCGCATGGTTGTCAAGACTGCTAAAATTTTCATGCTTCTACAAGACCCCCTTCAAAGTTTTCGATACTTGAACGAGTTCGAAATACTTTGAAAGAAGCATGGATAGCATAGCTCTCCCTTTGGGCGCTTAGAGTTTGGCCAGACTGTCAGAGGGATGGCTGTTGAGATCTTCCTCGAAAATTTGAACTGACAGATTCATCGGAGTGAAATTTGAAGAGGTCCATCCTTCATGCGTTTTCCATGTCAGCAAGTGACAGTCGCATAATATGCAAAAGACTGGGTCTTCATGTGAGCGCATAAGTCGTAGTGGACGCATAGTATGCAGTGGGTGCATAGGCGCATAGGAGTAGTGGGAGCATAGTGTTTGGCCCATGCCTATAAATAGGCCTTGAAGAGAGAAGATTAATTACTCTCTTTTCCTTTAAAACTTTCAAAAAGACTTTTCATCTCTTCTCTGCATGAACCATGTCTTCTAAGGCCGCCAAGAGATCTACGAAGGGCAAGGGGGCTGCACCGAGTGGCTCTCCTCCTGCGACAGCATCCTCGCTAGTCCAAGACCCGATCCTGGGTGAGGCTACGCCTCAAAACAAAGTCTTGAGCGTTAATTTGCGATGCTCAGACTTTTCCTCTGCCTGGGCGCATGTGCCCAAGGCAACATGTTTCTGTGAGCATTCATATGCGCCCACAGAAGCATGCGCCCACACTGTGGTATGTTATGCACCCATATGCTGCTACATGTTATGTGTCCACATGCTGTTACATGTTATGCGCCCACATGCTGCTGCATGTTATGCGCCCACATGTTGACTGTAAGTTTATGCGCCCATATGTTGTTTTGGGCGCATAGCCCTTTGGGCGCATAGGATTCCTCCAGCACAATTTTTTTTGCAGATTCTGAGTCTGACTTTCTCTTCCATCCTTGCAGTTAACATGTTTGTCCCAGAACTTGGTGGAATCCCTTTCGGCTCTGCTTGCCAAGTCCTCGGCACAAGCCTCATAACTAACATGGTCAGCAATGTTCAGGCCAAGATCAGTCATGACCAGCCTACGGAATGGACGATCGCCATACTTGAACAGGACAAGACCTTCCTGAAGCAAATGATTAACGACGAGAAGCCCTTGCTTGGAGGGACACGTCGTTTAAAGAAGCCGTACTTCCTGTTCGGTGACAGTGTAGGATTCGAGGATGACGAGATGATATGTCTAGAAAATCCTCTGGTAGTTAAGTTAAATAACCAAAGAGTATGGTTGCCATTGATCAAGTGCCAATACCCTCTGTTAGCGTTTACTGATCTGGTGTCACGCCCCAGAACCAGAATACTGGAGAGCGGGGGCGAACATAGCCAGCTACGTATATTGAAATAAAGTCCATCTCGCTATACGGTCACGGCTGTCTAGATATGAGGGTTTACTACAAGCCAACGGTCTCTTAAGGTCATGCCTATTGTCTCAATCTTAAGCAAGTAATATAGTTACAAGATGTTTGACCACCAAATATACAATAAAAGGCGTCCCAAATATTCCATATCAGCTGATCATGAAGCTAGTCGTACAAAATACGAGGACTAGCAAGAGTTAAGTCATACATGATCAACCCTAGGATTTGTTAATCATGTTTACAGTCCGTAGGCAGACAGTAAGTAAATGCATCGAGCTAACAGGTGCTCGTCGGCTAAACGCCTCAAAAGGATAATTTTATAATAGAGTGAGCAAAACAAAATAGAAAACCCACTCGTAGCCCGGGTTCCTTCTAGTCGCCACCATCGGGCTGGAGGTTTGGTAGATCCTCGGGAGCTGCTCCGAAATCTGGCCACACAAAACCAGCTGGGTCAAACCCCAGAAAGAGCAAGTGCCACAAAGGAGGCCACAAAATAAGAACAAAAGTCAGCATATCAGAACATAAGAAAATGGAAGAAAAGTACAAGTAACAAAGAGCACGTCAGGACAATAAACGACTAGGGACGTGGAACCATTCTGGGAGCCAGGTTACAACCCGTAAACCAAACAAGGACCGGGATTGTAACCCTTCGCCTGAATAGCACCTTGTGTAATGCCTGTTGTTCGTATTACGTATTTGGAATACGTATACGTATTTTATCTTGTATTTGCATATCTCCTTGGTTGGTTTGGTTTGGTTATTCTTGGTTCGGGTTGGCTTGGTTCGGTTTGGGATTGCTATTGGTTCATTATGAACCAAAGGGTGAACCCCCTACCTACCACCACCATTAGTATTTATTACCATTCTTCTTTCTCTCTCTTCATTACTCTTCTTCTTCTTTCATTTACTTTTTCACCTACTAGAGAGAGGAGAGAGAGGTCTAGGCAAGTGCAACTTGCTTCATGGAGGAACTCCAATTTTATTGCTTCATTCTCTTCCTTACATCATTTTAACTTACTTTAGTACTTGGCATTTCTACTTTCCATGGCTAGATTCTTGTAGATCTATATTTACCTTATTTTCGGAATTCTTGGGTTTTGATCTACCTAATCTTGTTATTTCCGAGTTTTGATGGTTCCATGTTGTAGAGAATTTCGTTCTACCCCATTTTGACCTATAGAAGTTCGGATTTGGGCTCCGGATGATAGAGTTATGCAGCTTGGAAGCCATGGCTTATGGTGTACTTCTTCTCGGAAATTTGGAGAAGAAGCACAGTCCCGAGCCGCATGGTAGCACTTGACCGCATGAACATTCATGCGGCAAGTCAGTTCCAACCGCATGCGCTATTGCCTTGACTTGACCGCATGACAAGTTCATGTGGCAAATATTCCTTCTCAGCCGCATGACTGAGGCCCAGTCCTTCCTGGCCGCATGGATTTCCAGCAACCCTGAGCCGCATGAACTCAACACTCGCGAGCCGCATAGACCGCAGTCTCCCAGCCGCATGGATTTGCTTCCCTTGACCGCATAGTCATTTCTTCCCGCAGCCGCATGGGTTGCTCATTCCCAGCCGCATATACCTGATTGGTCAGCTGGCCACATGGACCCATCCCCGCCAGCCGCATGAGTACCCTTTCCGCTGACCACATGTGTCTTGCCTTTTTCGGCCGTATGAGTCCAATTCATCCTAACCGCATAAAACCTCCCTTTCCGCTTGTCACATGGGAGCTAGTCCCACTCCCAGCCGCATAGGTTCCTACCCCTTCAGCCGCATGCGCACCCGTTCCCCGCTAGCCGCATGTGCCCCTACCCCGTGAGCTGCATGAGCTTTGGACCCTGAGCCGATTGAACCCGACTCCCTCCCCAGCCACATGAGATCACTTCTTGGCCGCATATGCCTTAACTGCATGACTCTCCTATAGCCCTGTCTATTGATATTTTATTAGATATTTTACGCCCATTTTATATCCTTACGCCTTTTGTCATGAACTTGATTTTACTTAATATGTTTGGAATGACTATTATACATGGCATGGTATGATAAGTAACCTGGCATGACACGATAGTGACCCGTAGTGGTGCACTCCTGATAAGTAACCTGGCATGACATGATAGTGGCCCGTCGTGGCGCACTCTTGACAAGTATACCTGACATAATTTTCTCGAATAGCTGTTGCGATGGCTACCTGACATGACATGACCTGTATTATTAATCTGGACACCGTGGGCGATTGTGCTTATACAAATAATCCAGTCCCGTCTTGCATCATGTCTAGGAGGGGACTCCTGAGTACCACGGTCAGGAGTACCTACTGAAATGGACTAAGGCTAATAACTAGATTAATACATTAGTCATAAAGAGATTTCCCAGCTACAGGCAATCCCGTTACTTGGGCACGCCTTGGGATCTGTAGCCTGCCGTCGAGTAGGGCACATTTCCAGCACACTGTCATGTGTTGCACCCTTCAAGCTACCTAAGGGTACATGCGTTTCCTGGACGATGTACCCACCTGAATACAACCCTAATCTTTCAACCCGGGTAACCTGGATGGTCTGCAGGGCTTGTGGCTGTGGAATAATCTCACTGCATCTTGTTAGTAATTAGGCTTGTGACAACCCTAGTTAGTTAAAGTATCAAGCCGTAATTCTTGCTTGGCCGTGAAATGATTGGATGGAGTCTAACCAGTCTAGTCTTGCCCTGATCCTGATTACTGCATGACCAGAATGCCTGTATTTATATTACCGATAAATGGTGAGAATTCCAAGTTCTGTTCAGACGAAGAGTTACAACCCCGGTCCTTATTTGGTTTACGGGTTGTAACCTGGTTATCTGAATAGTTCCATGGTTATCTCGTTGTATATCATCCTGATGTATTTTCTTTATTTCCAGTTCTTACTTTATTTATACTCTTGTGCTGATTGCTGGTTTTAGTTCCTAAGTGAAGCTTCCTTTGTGGCACTTGCTCTTTTTGGGGTCTGACCCAGCTGGTTTTGTGTGGCCAGATTTCGGAGCAGCTCCAGAGGATCTACCGACTTTCCAGCCAGATGGTGGCCACTAGACGGAACCCTGGCAACGAGTGGGTTTATTTTTGATCTCCCACTCTATTGTAAAAATATTCTTTTGAGGCATTTAGCCGACGAACACCTGTTTAGCTCGATTGCACTTACTTACTGTCTGCCTACGGGCTGTAATATGATTGACAGATCCTAGGGTTGATCATGTATGACTAAACTCTTGCTAGTCCTGACATTTTGTAATGACTAGCTTCATGATCAGCTGAATATGTAATGTTTGGGACGCCTTACTATTGTATATTTAATGATCATACATCTTGTAACTCTTACCTACTTGCTTGTGATTGAGACAATAGGCTTGTTCATGACCTTAAGAGACTGCTGGCTTGTAGTTAAACCCTCATGTATCTAGACAGCCGTGACCGTATAGCGAGATGGATTCCATTTCATATACGTAGCTGGCTATGTCTGCTCCCGCTCTCCAGTATTCTGGTTCTGGGGCGTGACATGATTTAAGTGGTGGCCCATGCAAGTCTTGTAAATCAAGATATGTGAGGGTTTACGGAATAGATGTCTCAATCAGTATTCGCCCTTGATCTTTGCTCGTATCTTCTGAATTCCTGGATTCTTGTCCTGATCATATGCTTGTATCGTTGATCTGTCCTGGTCCTTCCTTATTGTTCCCTATGTCGTCTTCTTCAGCGGCATTGTTCGTGGTCCTACCGATCAGCAAGGCGGAGCACCTTCCATGGACCAGCAGCAACCCGGAGATCAAGCCCAGCACTCCGGAGTAGCCTCCAGAGTCGAGCCTAATGGAGAAGGGCCACCAGTTCAGCCAGTTCAACCTGTAGAACCCGATGATGGCACATTAGTAGGACTCGTCAGGACCTTGATAACTTCTCAAGATCGTCGTGGAGATGCCTTGCAACAGGCAGTGGCGGATGCTTTGACCAGAGGCGGTCATCCAGGGAACAGCGCGGCCAACAGCTTCAAGCGCTTGAACCCTCCGTTCTTCGACGGTAGTGAAGATGCTATCACAGCGGATGCATGGCTTCAGGATACAGAAGTGATTCTCGAAGCAGCCATGACCCCAAAGAACGAGAAGGTAGCCGTGGTGCGCCTGCAGTTGCTAGATCTTGCCCGCAGCTGGTAGGCGGCTCAGGCCGTTGGATTAGTGGCCCCTATTGCTTGGGCAGTATTCAGAGAGAGATTCCAGACCAAGTATTTCGATGCTGTAGCTCGGTATGATCTACAGACCCGGTTCACTAATCTGAAGCAAGGAGGCAGGACGGTCGACGGATATGCGGCCGAGTTTTCCAGACTCAGTCAGTTTGCTCCCACTTTGGTGGCAATCGAGTATGATAGAGCCCAGCGGTTCCAGCAGGGACTTCACCTGGAGATCTTGTTGGCAGTCGAGCAGTTTGAGCATCAGACTTTTGATGCAGTCTTGAGAGCAGCTAGGAGGCATGAGTATACCTCCCAGAGGATTGTGGATAGGGCCGGAGGTCGGAAGAGATCCCACGGCCAGATGAATCAGTCTTCAGCACCAGCCCCGGCAGCCAGGGCTTTGACTATTGGAGCTCCAAGGCGGGCAGCCTCAGTAACGTCGGTCCAGCATTCCACCCCGATGTACCCTCAGCAGCAGCAGCAGAAGCAGAAGCAGTCTTCCGCAGTGGGATGTTCTCATTGTGGAAAGCCAGGCCATGTGGTAGCAGAATATCGCAGGGCGCAAGGATTGTGCCTGGCTTGTGGAGCACCAGACCATAGGGTTGGGTCCTGCCCGAATAGGGGTGGTTCATCATCGTCCAACCTTTCTAGCTCTTCGGTGAGAGGACCAGCTCCGGTCCAGCAGTAGCAGTATCTATTGCCGAGGCCCTTGCCGCTTCAGACCCAAGTATTCCAGTAGCAGAACCCCCAGCAGTATGCACAAGCCCAAATCCAGAGTCAGAATAGGCAGCGGGAATTTCAGCAGAGGGGACCCGCACCCCGAGGGCATGGTCAGGCTATGGCGATGACCGCAGAGGAAGGATTAGCACCAGGAGAGGTAGTGGCAGGTACTATTCTCGTCAACTCCTTTCCAGCTTCAGCTTTATTTGATTCTGGTGCATCGCATTCTTTTATGTCTGCACGATTCGCGACACGGATAGGATTGAAGCCCGAGTCATTATCAGTAAGACTCAATATACCTAGGACTAAGCTTTCCCCGCACGCCAAAGCGAATGACGCCGCGGTTAGGCGAGATCCTAAGGAATACATGGTCGCCGATAGCAAACTCTAAGGGACGCCGATGAGCATCGGCCCAATGCCGCTGGCGATCTTGGGCAACTCGAAGTCGATCTCTGATCCTTCTGACCACTTCAACTGTCTGGGCAATCATTTCTGGACCGAGCATCTGCCTCTCTCCAACATCATCCCATGCTAGCGGGGATCTGTACTTTCTTTCCGTACAGAGCCTCGTATGGTGCCATCTGGATGCTGGCCTGGAAGCTATTGTTGTACGAGAACTCCACCAGATGCAGGTGATCTTTCCACGAACCGCCGAAGTCAAGGGTACAAGACCTCAATATGTCTTCAAGAGTCTGGATTGTGCGCTCTGACTGGCCATCTGTCTGCGGATGATAAGCTGAGCTAAACTGAAGGTGAGTTCCCAAACTCTCTTACAGGCTACGCCAAAAGTGTAACGTAAACCTTGAATCTCGGTCCGAGGTGATACTGACGGGCACACCGTGAAGCCTGACAATATGCCTGAGGTACATCTCTGCTAGCTGAGCCGTTGATTGCCCAACTCTGAATGGAAGAAAGTGAGCCACCTTCGTGAGCCGGTCAACTATAACCCAAATAGCATCTCGACCAGCTGGGGATCTAGGCAATCCAGTCACAAAATCCATGGTCACATGCTTCCACTTCTATTCTGGAATCGACAAGGGCTGAAGAAGTCCAGCGGGCCTCTGATGTTCAGCTTTAACCTGCTGGCAAACCAAATACCGAGAGACAAACCGGGCTATCTCCCTCTTTATGCCATTCCACCAGAAGTGTTGACGGATATCACGGTACATCTTCGTACCACCAGGATGAATAGAATACTGCGAGCTGTGAGCTTCTGTCATGACTTCCTGTCTGATATCTCTACTGGCTACACAAAGACGAGTGCTGTGCCGAAGTGTACCATCTTCATGGATACATAACTCTGGCCTTCTTTCTGCCTCACACTCTGCTCTGAGTCGCTGAAGCTTGGAATCTGTAGACTGCGCTATACGGATCCTCTCAACTATGCTGGACTGAACCTGTAGACTGGCCATCAACGCTACGTTGGTTGGAAGAACCACTTCAATTCCCATCTTCTGAAAATCTGCCAATATCTCTGGTTGCGCCGTCAGGAAATAAACTCCGGCTCTCCGGCTCAACGCATCTGCTACAACGTTGGCCTTCCCTGGGTGATACTGCAAATTCACATCGTAGTCCACCAATAGCTCAAGCCATCTTCTCTGCCGCATATTAAGGTCCTTCTGGGTGAAAACATACTTCAGGCTCTTGTGATCAGTAAATATCTCCACTCTATCTCCGTACAAGTAGTGCCTCCACAACTTAAATGCAAATACTACTACTGCCAGCTCCAAGTCATGGGTCGTGTAATTCTTCTCATGATCATGAAGTTGTCGTGATGCTTAAGATATTACCTTCCCATGCTGCATCAAGACACACCCCAATCCTCTGCCTGAAGCGTCGCAATAAACTGTGAATCCTCCGATCCCATCTGGAACTGTGAGAATGGGAGCCGTTATCAAACCTCGCTTCAACTTCTCAAATGATTCCTGATACTTTGCTGTCCAAACAAACTGCACATCCTTGCGGGTCAACTGGGTCATTGGCGCTGAAATCCTTACAAAATCTGAAACAAATTGCCGGTAGTAGCCGGGCAATCCAAGGAAGCTGCGAACCTCTGCCACTGAGCTAGGTAATGGCCATGTCTCGTTAGCCACAATCTTCTGGAGATCCACTTCTACTCCCCCTAGAGTAATGATGTGACCCAAGTACGAAATACGATCGAGCCAGAACTCGCATTTACTGAACTTGGCGTACAACTGATGCTCCCTAAGCGTCTGAAGGACGACTCTGAGATGCTGCTCATGCTCTGCTTCGCTCTTGCTGTAGACCAGGATATCATCTAGAAACACGATCACGAACTGATCCAAATAAGGCATGAAAATGCGATTCATGAGGTCCATGAATACTGCCGGCGCATTGGTCGCTCCAAAGGGCATAACAAGGAACTTCCAATGTCCATACCTAGATCGAAAAGCTGTCTTCGGGATGTCCTGTTCTCTGACTCTGATCTGGTGGTATCCTGACCGCAAGGCTATCTTCGAAAACACTGAAGCCCCTTTGAGTTGATCAAACAAGTCATCTATCCTCGGGAGAGGGTATCTGTTCTTGATTGTCACTGAGTTCAAGGTACGATAATCTACACATAACCTGGACGTACCATCCTTCTTTTTCACAAGAAGCATCGGGCTCCCCAAGGCGATCCACTTGCACGAATGAATCCCTTGGTCCTGAGTTCTTCAATCATCTTATACAAAATCTCTAACTCTGAAGGCGCCATTCTGTAGACTCGCTCTGATACTGGTGCTGTCCCGGGGATCAAGTCTATAGTGAACTCAATCTCCCGCTCTGGCGGCATCCCTGGAAGTTCCTCTGGAAAGACATCTGGAAACTCTTCAACTATCCTGGGCAACTGCACTGCTGCTACTGCCATCCGCAATACTGGAGAAGATGGCTCCACCGCGCCTCTGGAAAAGAAAAACTCTGGCTCGCCTGGAATGCTGAAAATAACTCTGCCAACATGGCAGTCTATCCTAGCATACTGGTTCCTCAACCAATCCATGCCTAGGACTACATCATAGTCTGCCATAGGGAATTCTATAAATCTAGTGGGAAACTCTCTACCGCTAACTACGATCCGACACGAGGAAAATACTCGATCTACTCCCACAAGACCATTACCAGTAAGTATATTGAGCCTCACCGATAATGACTCGGGCTCCAATCCTATCCGTGTCGTGAATCGTACAGACATGAATGAATGCGATGCACCAGAATCAAATAATACCAATGCTGGAGAGGAGTTGACGAGAATAGTACCTGCCACTACCTCACCTGGTGCAACTTCTTCTTCCATAGCCATCATCATCACCTGACCTCTAGATGCGGGTCCCCTCTGCTGAAAACCTCTCTGCCTGCTCTGCACTTGGGCTTGGGTATACTGCTGCTGGTTCTGCTGATGAAATGCCTGGGCCTGAGGCAACAATGGCCTCAGGTACTGCTGCTGCTGCACAGGTGCTGATCCCCTAACCGATGGACTGGTTAGGTAGGAAGAGGAAGAACTACCCCTATTCGGGCAGGCTCCTATCTTGTGATCTGCCGCTCCACAAGCTAGGCACAATCCTTGCGCCCTACGACAATCTGCCACTGCATGGCCTGGCTTCCCGCAATGTGAACATCCCATTGCGGAAGTCTGCTTCTGCTTCTGCTGCTGCGGGTACGTCGGGGTCGAATGCTGAACCGACGTCACTGAGGCCGCCCGCCTCGGAGTTCCAATGGTCAAACTTCTAGCTACCGGGGCTGGAACTGATGATTGGTGCATCTGACTGTGGGACCGCTTCCTACCTCCGATCCTATCCACGATCCTCTGGGAGGTGTACTCATGTCTCCTAGCTGCTCTCAATACTGCATCAAACGTCTGGTGCTCGAACTTTTCGACTGCCAGCAAGATCTCCAAATGCAGTCCCTGCTGGAACCGCTGGGCCCTATCAAACTTAGTTGCCACCAAGGTGGGGACAAACCTACTGAGTCTAGAAAACTCAGATGCATAACTGTCGACCGTTCTGCCTCCTTGCTTCAAGTTGGTAAATCTCGTCTGTAGGTCGTACCGAGCTATAGCATCGAAATACTTCGTCTGGAATCTCTCTCTAAATACCGCCCAAGCAATGGGTGCCACTAATCCCATGGCTTGCATCGCCCACCAACTGCGAGCTAAGTCCAGCAACTGCAGGCGTACCACCATCACCTTCTCATTCTCAGGTGTCCTAGCTGCTTCCAGAACCACCTCGGTATCCTGAAGCCAAGCGTCCGCGGCAATCGCATCTTCGCTGCCGTCGAAGAATGGACGGTTCAGGCGCTTGAAGCTGTTGGCCGCGCTGTTCCCTGGGTGACTGCCTCTGGTCAAAGCATCTGCCACTGCCTGGTGCAAGGCGTCTCCTCTACGATCTTGAGAAGTTATCAAGGCCCTGATGAGACCTACCAAGGTGCCATCATCCGGCTCAGCAGGCTGAACAGACTGAACTGGGGGCTCTCCTCCAGGAGGTATAACTCTGGAGGAGACTCAGGAATGCTGGGCCTGATCTCCTGGTTGCTGGTCCACGGGAGGTGCTCCACCTTGCTGATCGGCGGGGTCAGGTACAGTGCTGCTGAAGAAGACGACACAGGGAAAACAATAAGGAAGGACCAGGACAGATCAACGATACAAGCACATGATCAGGTCAAGAATTCAGAGATTTAGAGGAGATGAACGGAGATCAAGGACGAATAATGATTGAGACATCTATCGGTAAACCCTCATATTTCTTGATTGACAAGACCTTCATGGGCCACCACTTAAACCATGTCATGCCCCAGAACCAGAATACTGGAGAGCGGGGGCGAACATAGCCAGCTACGTATATTGAAATAAAGTCCATCTCGCTATACGGTCACGGCTGTCTAGATATGAGGGTTTACTACAAGCCAACGGTCTCTTAAGGTCAAGCCTATTGTCTCAATCTCAAGCAAGTAATATAGTTACAAGATGTTTAACCACCAAATATACAATAAAAGGCGTCCCAAATATTCTATATCAGCTAATCATGAAGCTAGTCGTACAAAATGCGAGGACTAGCAAGAGTTAAGTCATACATGATCAACCCTAGGATTTGTTAATCATGTTTACAGCCCGTAGGCAGACAGTAAGTAAATGCATCGAGCTAACAGGTGCTCGTCGGCTAAACGCTTCAAAAGAATAATTTTACAATAGAGTGAGCGAAACAAAATAGAAAACCCACTCGTAGCCCGGGTTCCTTCTAGTCGCCACCATCGGGCTGGAGGTTTGGTAGATCCTCGGGAGATGCTCCGAAATCTGGCCACACAAAACCAGCTGGATCAAACCCCAGAAAGAGCAAGTGCCACAAAGGAGGCCACGAAATAAGAACAAAAGCCAGCATATCAGAACATAAGAAGATGGAAGAAAAGTACAAGTAACAAAGAGCACATCAGGACAATAAATGACTAGGGACGTGGAACCATTCTGGGAGCCAGGTTACAACCCGTAAACCAAACAAGGACCGGGATTGTAACCCTTCGCCTGAATAGTACCTTGTCTCTACCCAATTATTGTTAAAACAAGTGAAACAATCAGGTTCAGGAGTACCAGGGTACAGGGCTAGACAAGACTTAGACAGAGCTAGACATCATCCATTCACAAGCGGCCAAGCAAATATTACAGTTTACTACTTTAACTAACTAGGGTTATCACAAGCCTAATTACTAACAAGATGAAATAAGAATTTCCCAGTCCCAAGCCCTGCAGACCATCCAGTTATCCTTCCGGGGGTTGAGAGTATGGTTGGGTACATCGCCCCGGAGACGATATACCCTTAGGTGACTTAGAGGGTGCAACACATGACAGTGTGCTGGAAATGTGCTCTACTCGTCGGCAAGCTACAAGTCCAATTAAAGCACCCAGATAACGAGACTGCCTGTGACTGGAAATTCTCCATGAACTATAGTTAGAACTAGTCATTAGCCTAATCCATGTTCAGTGCGAATCCCTGACCGTGGGAAACCAGGGAGTCACGTCCTAGACATGATGCAAGACAAGACAAGTGGATTTCACAAGCAAGCAAGTAGGAACACCTACGGTGTCAGAGTTGGTTATACAAGTCAAGTTAGCCGTCGTAACAGCATCAAGTCAAGTCAAGTTACAAGTTACAAGTCAAGAGTGCGCCGCCACGGGCCACTATCGAGTTATCAGGTTACAAGTCAAGAGTGCACCCCATCGGGTCACTATCAAGAAGATCAGAGAGTACTGGGATCATAAATCGCAGAAATCACAAAAACGTACTAGACATAGTAAATACGAAAAATCGTGTCAAGTCATGTTGGGTCAAGATAGTCGTGCTGTGTGGAACATGATCTCAAAACCCAATCCACAAAAGAGGAGCCAAGCTCAAGAAATAAAACCAAAACTTCAAGAGCCAATGGGTTGCGCAAGGGATCAGGGGGTTGGATTGCGCAGGGTGCCAAGTGCGCAGGGGCACAGGGCACAGGGTTGGGTGGCGCATAGGGCCAAGTGCGCAGGGGCGCACGAGACCGAGTGTGTAGGGGCAATCGCGCAGGGCGCGCGCGCAGGGCGCGCGCGCAGGGAGCGTGCGCAGCGGGTGCGCACAGGCGGGTACGCGCAGGGGCGCAAGGCCGAGTGTGCAAGGGCGCACGGGGGTCGGGTACGCAGGGCATACGGCCGAGTGTGCAAGGGCGCACGGCCGGGGGCGCAGCCAAGTGTACAGGGGGCACAGGCGCAGGGGACAGCGCA
This sequence comes from Iris pallida, assembly GCA_029216955.1. Lineage (NCBI taxonomy): Eukaryota > Viridiplantae > Streptophyta > Magnoliopsida > Asparagales > Iridaceae > Iris > Iris pallida. Next base: position 3,313,621 of record JANAVB010033216.1, on the reverse strand, counting down.
CTAAAGAGCGCGTGCGCCAAGGGAGATGCGCGGTCAGCACGAAAGGGCGTGGCATAAGGCAGCGCGATGCAGCCGAGCGCAAGGGGCGGAGGGCTGCGAAGCGCGCGGGCCAGCTGCACGCTAAAGAGCGCGCACAAGGGAGGGGGTCTTCTCCTCCAAGGCTGAGATGAACTCTCAAGAACACCCAAAACTTTAATTCTTCATATCTTGGCCAAATCAAAATGAAATCTGGATTTTCAATGTTCTAACTTGTGTAAAATTGAATTCTCTTCCACATGGAAGCATCAAAACAAGCAAAAATCAAAGTCTGATAGATCAAAACCAAGAATTTCCGAAAATAGTTAAAACCTAGATCTAGAAAAATGGAAGCTCCAAATCACCAAATGCCAAGTTCTAATGTTGTTCACCATGGCCTAATCTAGCTAATGGGCAAATAAAATAGGGTTCTCATGTGGTGGCAAGGTGTACTTGCCTATGGTGTTGGTGTTGTGTAGAGGAAGGAAGAAGAAGAAGATGGAGATGTAATGAAAGAGTAAAGAGGAGAAAGAAAAGTTAGGTGTGGTTTTAATGAGGGTGGTTGTGGTGTGTTGAGGGTGAAGCATAGGCTAAGGTGGTCCAATGCATGCTAAACCAAACCAAACCAATCCTACTCCACAAAATAAAACCAAGCCATGCCAGAACCCGTTTTACGAGAAAACCAAAAATCTGCAAGTCGAGCAAAAATACAATTACAGGCCAGAATCTGAGAAAATAAAATACAGGTCCAAGATACATGCATGCTTAACCAAAATACGTGTTCTGAGATATGGGTGTTACATCTGGCTATGCAGAGGCAGATGAAATGGGACTTGACCCCTGAACTGCATGGGGTTGTTTCTGGCAGGATCTAATTCAACTCTGGTGACCGAAAGAATGACACTTTCAAGTGTGTCAAGGGCTCCACGTCCTAATCCATGAGGGGCTGCATCCTGGGGTCCAAATGAACGATGTCCCGACTGATCTTCACCCTTACGTTGCTGAGACTCTCTCCAACTTGATGCTGTCAAAGAAGGAGTCGTATCTGGGAGGGAAGCTACGGATGGAAGGATGGAGATATTTTGTCCCATTCTGGAGTGACCTTACTGGATGGATGCTCTCGACTTACGAGGCCACCCTAAAAGCTGTCGGTTTTTTATGCCGTTAGAGCCACCCAATATGGCATTAAGGTTAACTAGCCAATGTTTGTCTCTTTGGCAGAGTTATACAACCATCACACGTGTACCTTCTCCACTCCGGGTGGAGAGATTGGATTGGCTCTCTACGAGATAAAGGAAGTGTCGAAGCTTCCTTGGGGCACAGAACCGTATGAAGAGTACGTGCCTTATGATGAGAAGCTCCGAGACCTGGAGAATGAGAACTTCGAGATGATAGATGTATACAAGGAGTTATTCTGCTACCTCCTCATCTGCCATAAGATCAACAAGAAAGGAACGACCGAGGGGGCCAATCCCCACACAAGAGCTTAGACGGGCTACGTCTTCGTTCAAGGAGAAGGAGAGGATCCGGCCTCCTTTTTGATTTTAAAACCTATGACCAAGTCCGAGATAAAAGTCTGGATGGCAGATTATGATACGGCGGATACTGAGGACAGTGATGATCCTGAGGGAAAGTCCCCGATCGGCCACTAATTCCGTCAAACTGAATATCCGTTGTCGAAGAAAGCCGTACTGGCAGCTTTCTTGATGATCTGGCTTCGTGACTATATAGTCCCTGGGGTTCAGGGACTATTGAGAGGATGAGTCGGAGCATAATACTTCTGGCTGTGAAGCCGGCGTTCTGATACCGTCTTGCCTTGCTTCCCGCGATGGTCTGCGCCACTGAACGGGGTCTACGGGACTTTGTTAGAAATGCGGTGACTCCTGACGGCAGAGCCAACTTCGCCCGGACCAAACTTTCGTATCATTTCTTGATGGGGTGGCTGCTACTGCATTGTCCTACCCTGATGAATGCTGGGCCGGCGACGGACTCTTTGGCGGGAGACGACTTTCTTCACAGATTCCATGACGCGGATTAGGCCATCACTGGTGTACCCGCTTGTAGAAAGGCGTTAAGCTTCTTACAGAACTACGAGTTCTTTAGGGTATCCCTTTCGTCCGATAGCGGTAATACATGAGATACCTTAGTGGATGAGGGAGTTCATGCTACTAGCTTGACTGCTGGAGCGTTTCACTAGCTTTTGTCTATTAGACCGTCGCATCTGGTGCTCAGAAACAAGAACCATACCTATCTTTAGCCATACCTGCCGAGTTATTTTATGCGGCAGTTTGGCTACAACCAGCTCCTTTTGGAAAATGCTAGCCCGCACTTGGAGTTAATAGGCAGCTTAATTGATGGGGCACGTGCCTGGATATATTACAATACCGGATGCACGGGGGCAATCTTCACTCTGCCCTCGGATAAGCCAGAAACCCACCTGTGCTATGTTGCTGCCAAGTTTTATGTTCAGATCAATACTTTTCATTCCCGGTATGATCATGAACAGAGCTTGATATTGGGGACTCGATTCGGCCCCCTTCTGCGAAACGTGCCCAAAAGGCGCCGAAGGGCCGTAAAAAGGAGGGCGCTGCTCCAGCTGTGAAGCCAGCCGCAGCACCGTGGCCGAGGGCTATCCTTAGAGAGCTGGCAGTACCTCCAAAGGAGGACACGAAAGATGGTTCTGCTCTTTCCAATCCTCCTCAGAAGAGAAAAGTTTCAATTGAATTGGCCCAGGAGCCAACTTTTAAGAGGAAGAAGAAGACTATTGCCCTAAGAAGAGCCAAGGAAGTGGGTGCTGGCTTACCTCCCTTGAGAAGTTATTCCCGACAAACTGGAAGAAGTGGAACGGCGTCACGGGCTGTTACCATTCGGGAGGTAGATCCCTTCTTAGACTCCATAGCCATTTTGGTCAAGCCCTTAGAAGCTTTCTCACTCTTGTATTTGTCCTTTGCACAGGACTCTGAAGTTGCAGCTGAGGCAGGTGCCTCCTCGTCTGAGGAAGTGGATGTGACAACAGTGTCCCCTCCTTATCCTCGACCGACAGATGACGTTCAGCCTTCCCCAGTCAAGGAGATTGAATCAAAGGATGTTCAGGGAGAATGCCCGAATTATGGTGGTGACCAGAACGCCAGTCCTTCTTTCGATATCTCCTTGGGGGCGATGTCTGAAATCGGGGCCATAATGAAAGATTTGGACGAGAATCAAGTCCAATCGGCTCATCCTTCCGTGGGTACGTTATCTTTGTGCCTCTCTTCGGACGAGATTTTTCGACTTCGATTTTTATGCTCCTTGTGAGGCTGACTGCCATTGTATATTCCCTTGTAGACAAGGAGAAGGCACCACTCATAGAGATAGCCCAAGACATTAGAGGAGAAACAGAGGTTGTCCCCGGCTCCTCCGAATTTGCTGGTGCGGAGGGAGCTGTTAGTGAGCCGGTATCGGCTGTAGAAGGAGAGGTTGAACAGCCTACTAAGGGGGCTGTTGCTGAATCTGCTTCCGATCCAGCTGGGGTCGTAAAAGATACCCAGCCTGATGCTGCTCGAGGCCTTGATATCGTTCTTCTTGAATAGCCTGGGCCTGCTCTTAGTTTTCCTGAAGCCAAGACCGTTGACTTAGCTCAGGCTGGCACTGAGCATGCCGAAGTACGAAATTACAACTCTTTCGCATTCCCTTTTTTTGGTAACTGATGCATATATTGTTTTCTTGTCAGGTTCGGCTTCTTGTCAGGCATCTCTTCCTGGAGCGGAAGAACCTCATCAAGCATCCTCTCTTACGACCTCTACTGAAGACGATGAGATTGCCCAGGAAGCCGTCAAAGCTTTATATTCTGTCCTCAAAGTAAAGCTTCCTGGAGTTCTGAATCAGAATGCCGACTTTGGCCCTGTGAAGGCTGTTGCTGAATGCCAAGTGGCGGCCCTTGAGAGCATCGCCGACTATGAAGAGCGGGCTAATGCTCTAAGGAGGGTTTTGAATGATCTAGAGGGTCAAGTGGCCAAATTTCGGGATGCCAAACAACGGAGCCCGACATCACTATTACGTGCAAAAGACGAGGCTTTGCTTAAGGCCCTCGTAGAGGAGGAGGCTAATTTCCAAGCAAGGAAGGATGCCCTCGCTCAAGAGATCAGTGAATTGGCTGATCAGTATGGGCAGTTCAACGCTGCGAGTGAGGCATGTGCTACTTCGAAGAATAAGCTGGCTGCACAGATTACTGAGAAATATAATCACATTGCACAAATCTAAAATGAGATTGCCCAATTGGAGGCCAGCTTGAGGATAGCGACGTCTGAATAGGAGGACTATTTGGCTCAGGCTGCCATGACCGCCACAACTTTCGACCACTTAAAAGAACAGCTGGTGAAGTTGGGGGGAGAGCACATGAATCTGATCCCCTTCCAGGATGAAGCTGCTCGTCAAGAAGAGGCGTGCCGCCGTGCTACCGCGAAGTCCGAAGTCGAAATTGCGGCTCTAAGGGATAGTATCAATCGATTGTGTATCCCTTAAATTTTTTGTTTGTTTTGTAACTGTTTCTTTTAGCCGTCAAGACTCTTGTATCTTTTTCTCCGTCTCCTGATAGAAGTTTTAATAAAGAACCTGTTGGCTTTCAAAATTTATGAATGAAGTTTTGTGAAATATCAGAACTAGAGGTAATATGGACATAGTAAGGATATTTTTGGTGGGTATTCCGCTGGAGAATTTGATGTGGACCTATTATCCATTTTATATTCAGGGTTCTTGAATATAGATAATAAGTTGAAAGAAGCTGCTGATAGAGGTAATATGGACGTAATAGCAGAGGATGTTCTATATCTGACCAGAGGTAATAAGGACGTGGAAGGATATATAACATTAGGTAGGAGTGGATAATTCAGAGATAATATGGACGTGATTATCCTTGATGAATGCTTTGCTCAGAGGTTATATGAACGTGGCAAAATATTTCTTAATCATCCCACTGGGAAAATAATTATCGAAAAACAATTCAGAGGTAATAGGAACGTTACTTGTTTTCGTCAAATCGAGTTTGTGCAGAGTCAAAACGGAAATGATTCTACTGGGGAATCTTTTTAGAGGACCTATTATCCATGGCGTATTCAAGACTCTTGAAATACGGATAATAGTTAGATGATTTTTCGAATCACATAAATATTGCACTGTACATTTACATGACTGAAATATGTGAACATTGTTTATAAAGGTTACACATAATATTTTTTCAGGAGCTTGCCGTTGATCGGCATCATGAATAAGTCACCATCAGGCTTGGTTAGTCGATAAGCACCGTTAGAATACATTGATTCTATAATAAAATGACCTTCCCATTTAGGCTAGAATTTTCCTTTTGTCTTGTGCGTCATGACCATTGATCTTCTCACTGCTAAGACTAGATCACCAACTTGGAAGATTCTTTCCTTCACCTTTTTATTGAAGGCTCTGGAAAGGCGTGCTTGGTATAGCTCAATACGCTGCTAAGCTAATAAGCATTTTTCGTCTAGTGCTTCGAGCTCCTGTACTCGCAGACGGTAACTTTCTTCGGTAGTCAACTCACTGGCTAAGTCTACTCGAAAAGAGATAATCTGGATTTCTAGGGGAAGAACTGCTTCGCTCCCATAAACCAGAGAGAATGGCGTACTTCTTGTTGGAGTTCGGACCATTGTACGATAGACCCAGAGACATTCGTCGAGCTTCTCATTCCAATCGCGCTTGTTTGAAGACACGAACTTCTTGAAAAGTTTAATGATGGTTTTATTGAAGGCTTCTGCTAACCCATTAGCCACTGGATTGTAGGCAGTAGAGGCTACATTCTGGATTCGATTCTTATCGCAGAACCGATAGAATACATGGTTCACGAATTATGGACCATTATCATGGATGATCCTGCGAGGTAGGCCGAAGCGATAGATAACGTGATGTTTGATAAAACTGATCACGTTCGACGTCTTTACTTTGGTGAGCGGTATAGCTTCCGCCCATTTGGAGAAGTAATCGGTTATAGCTAGGATGAACTGATGTCCTCTGGAAGATGGCAGGCTGATTGGGCCTATGACGTCTATACCCCAGGCTTCAAAAGGCCAAGATGCTGTCGTCGGGTGTAGAAACTCTTCAGGTTGATGAATAAAGTCGGCATAGAACTGACAAGCCCTACACTTCTTTGCATATTCAACAGCATCTGCTATCATCGTGGGCCAATAATAACCCACTCGTCTGAGGCGATCTTGTAATTTGGGGCCTGGTTGATGTGCACTACAAACTCCGTCGTGAGCCTCACGGAGTGCCAGTTTGGCTTCTGTGTCTGATAAACATCGTAACAGTAGCCCGTCATAAGAGCATCGGTACAACATTTTGGTAGCTACATCATAGTAAAATATGATGGATCGCCTTTGGATAGATACTGCTTCCTTTGGGTCCTCGGGGAGGATTCTATAGATGGCGTAGTCTACGAAAGAAAATCTCCAGTCTTTAACGTCGATGTTTGTTTTTGTTATGTAACTGTGATGAATATGCAAGGCATCTTTCACACAGAATAGTTCTCAACCAAATACTATGATCGACTGCTGAGTATTGGTAGGAACGGTCAAGGAAGCAGCAAGACAGGCTAAAGCATCTACTTCTATATTCTATAGTCGAGGCACGTGTTCGATGAAGAATCCAGTGAAAGTAGATGCCAATTCGATTGTCGCTTTGTGATATGGGATGAGATCTTCATGACGAACTTCATAATCCCCTCGGACCTGACTAACTATTAGCTTGGAATCGCCGTAAGCTTCTAGATAGTCAACTCCCAGTTGTTTTGCCAGTTAAGGCCGATCAATAAGGTATTATATTTGGCCATGTTGTTGGTGTAGGGTTCTATGAGAGAATATGTACGGTGTATAACCAGATGGTCGGGTGACACAAGCACGATGCCTACTCCGGCCACGATATTTTCTTTAGGTCCTGTTCTTGATGCACCGTCAAAGAACATTCGCCAAATCGAGATTTCCTCAGTTGCGGTATTAGACTCTACTACTTCATCGGAGATTTCATCGTAGAGTTTGGAAGATTTTGACACTGAATGAGCTTCTATGAAATAAGCTAACGCTTGGCCTTTTATTACCTTCTGAGAAACGAACAACATATCGTATGGAGTCAACAACATTGCCCATGTAGCTAAACGGGAATTAAAAGAACCCGGTTTAGTCATGAGTATTCTGAGAGGATTGACTTTAGATATGATGTGGATAGTCTGCCCAGACACATAGTGGCGTGTATTCTGGATAGAAAATACCAGTGCAAGACATTCCTTTTCCACAGGTGTGTATCTGTGCTCGGCACCCACCATCGTGCGGCTGAGGTAGTAGATTGCCTGTTCATGGCCGTCTTCGTTCTTCTGAGCTAATAGGGCACCAAGGAAATGGTCCATAGCGCGGACATATAGTAAGAAGGGCTTTCCTATTATTGGAGCCACCAATACTGGAGGGCTTGTGAGATACTTCTTGATGTCGTCAAATGCGCGTTGACATTGTTCATTCGAGACGAAAGATACGCCTTTCTTCATGAGCTAAGTAAACGGTTGACACCTCCCAGAAATGTTCGAAATAAATTGTCTTATGTAGGCTAGCCTTTCTTGAAGTCCGCGTAGCTCTTTGAGATTTCTTGGGGGATACATATCGAGGATAGCTTTCACTTTCTCCGATTCAAGATGTATGCCATTTGAAGTGATAACAAAACCAAGGAACTTGCCACTGGAGACTCCCAGAAAAGACTTGGTTGGATTCATCTTGAGTTGGTGTGCACACATTAGTTCGAACACCGTTCTCAAGTCTTGGAGGTGGTTGCCCTTGAGATGACTTTTAACTGCGATATCGTTTACGTAGCATTCCACTGTTTTGCATAAATGATCACAAAAAATTATGTTCATAGCTCGCTGGTATGTCGCCCCTGCATTTTTCAATCCGAAGGGCATCACGGTATAGCAGATACCCCCAACGGTGTTCGAAAAGATGTGTGTTTCTCATCATCGGGGAACATCTTGATCTGGTTGTAGCCTGAGAACCCATCCATGAAGGACATCCGCTCGAAGCTGCAAGTATTGTCGATCATTACGTCGGTGATTGGTAGAAAGAACTCATCTTTCGGGCATGCAGAGTTCAAATCACGGTAATCGATACAGACTCGAACTTTACCGTTCTTTTTCATGACTGGAACAATGTTAGCGACCCAGTCAGGGTGTTGTTCTTCGCGAATTGTAACGCCCCAGTCCCAACATACGTAGGACTAGGAACGTAGTCATACCAGCTGTATTCATACGAAGTACATAGGCCTCGTATGGATACATGAGCTGTAAAATGCAGTAAACCACAACTAACTAATCTCATCCACAGAATAAGGAAATAAAGATATCATATAATGAATAGTCTTGATACAATATGTTGGGTGGAGACACATCTACTACCAACAAAATAAGAGAAGATGTACATGATATACAAAAGTATCAGCGAAGATAGCAAGATATATCCAAGACGCGTGTGAGGACCCTAATTTTTGGAAATTATTTTTATTTTATTTTATAGTATTTCTAATTATTAGGTTATATTGTATATTTAATTATGATTTTATATGTACTTTTTGTGTCTTTGATTGTTGGAGCACAAGACATGCCCATCTCTCGAAACGTCCTTTATGAGTTTTGTAATAGACATGATGACCTTCAATTTGATATATCATGTCCCATCCGAATTTGTCTCCTAGCATCCTTTTGACTTTGTGCAACTTTGAGTCAAATTTAGGCAATTAGATTATTTACCATAATTCCATACCTAGCTTCCCATGTGAGTTCGGAACTCGATATAGATCAAAACTATTTGACCAAATATATGGTTTTGACCTATTTTGAGTCCACGACACACATGCTAAGGGTGTGCCACTCAATCGAGTTTCTATGTGCTATTTAATTTCGAATGGCACAAGAGACTCATTAGTTGACTTTTCGAGTTCGACTTGACTAGAAAATATATTTGGACCCTAACCTAGCCAACCCCACTTATAGAGCCATGATAGGTTGCTACGACTTAGTATAATTATTTTGATATTTATTTTGGGATGTTATACATCCAAATAGATTTATATACAATTTTGCATATATATATGATTATATTTATAATAGCCTAATATTTTATATAGATATGGCCTTAGTCATGGTTAAGTTCTAAGATGCATAGCGACTAGAAATTTTGGTACGGTTAGTGTAGTTGTGTGCTTTGACTAGTATATTAGCCATGCTAGGGAAGACCCGGCCATAGCTATGTCCCAAGTAGGAAAACCAGATAAAATTGTGACTTAACCCCTACCGATGATTTATTATTAGATTATTGACTTTCTAGGAGACCCGGTTGTACCAATTTAGTCCCGACTTGACCCGAACCAAATCCAAATCTAAATAGACATGTAGTACTCTCAAATACCTTCATGTTGATATATATATTTTCTATATATATATCATATTAATATTAATATGTTTTCAATTTTGGAAAGTATCTATTTATAGGAAGTGTCTACGTGTAATCCAAGTATAATCCTTGTTGGCATTAGTTTATATTTGACCCAAAGTCCAACCCAAACCTATGTAGGCATGTTGGACATTAATATATATTAATAACCATATATATTTAATATTTATTTAGATTTAGATTGCATTTATATTTAGAAATATAACTAGTTCCATATTAGGAAACCCTCCATGCAAATCTTCTATGTATTTTAATTAAATCTAAATTTAATATTTAAAACTTATATGCTTCTTATCTAATAGCATCACATAGATTTTAAATTAAGCCTCTTTCAATAATGACCATTGATTATAATATTTAAATAAATTATATTCCAAATTTAGCCTTATTGGTAATCCTACTACTATCCAGATTATCTTATTCTAACATGTCCAATCTAATCATACTTAAATTAAATAATACATATCTATCTTAATTATATATATATATATATATATATATATATATATATATATATATATATATATATATATATATATATATATATGAGTATCTCATAATTCTTATATTAAAAATCACGCACACCTTCTCTTTTTTGTCCAAAAATATTCTCCAAATTTGATAGAAAAGTCAGCCACGTTTTTTACCCGACAAAGCAACTTAGAAGGGCCATATCTCCTAGCTCGGTGCTCGAAATGCGTCCCAATTTTTTTGTTGGAAGGGTATCAAGGTAAGCTTTTCAAAAACATATTTTAATAGACAAAATTTGTTTTGTATATTTCTGTAAAATTGTTTGAGTATTAGATTCCCGAAAAACAAACATGTTTCGATATTTTCGCGATTCCTGGAGATTCCGGAAACGAAAATACGATCCGTTTAGTTTTTCGGAAAGCTGATACAAAGATATATAACATCTCCTAACTAAATAAATCTAATAGGTACAATATTATTTATAATTAGATAATAGACTATTTTCAGCATCCAAAGACGTTTGTTTGGACCTTAGTTCCTCAGCAGTCGTTGTTCCACCTACTTTCCTGTCTGATCTTCGTCACTACAGTGCTCACGACCTAGGAAAGTACACCTTGCCAAACTCTACAGTATTTACATGCTTTCCTATATTTTTGGTATTTTTTGCTTTGTTGCATATCTCTTGTTTCCCCTCATGATTCTTTCTAGTTACACGTGCACGTAGATTTTTGATTTTTCTTTCTATACTACTTGTTCTATCTTTCCTATCTTGTTCATGTATAGTGATAGTATTGATATGCATGTTCCATGTTTTTCCTGACCTGTTTGACCTGTACTGAACTTGGACATGACTAGATAGGCTTGACTTCCTAGTACCTTAGGAGAGAATATTTTACTAGCCGTGGCTATCCTCTATTGTTAGTGCCTCCCCGGGCTACGATAGAGAACCTGATATAGGACTGTTAGTGCCTCCCCGGGCTACAGTTTTAGCCACGATTAATATTATATTCTCATGACATGTCACCATCTATAGAGTTCTTTTTTGTGTTATTCTTTCCTCGATTGGTTATTCCTATATTTCTTGCATGAGATTTACTGTACAGTAGGCATGTATATTATGTGTCTTGCTAGTCCTCTGAGGACCTGGTGATCTCTCCAGGTATTAGTTGATGGCACGGTACACTGATGGATGATGTTTGCTACGCCGAGACTTCAGGTATACATAGTGTGTTTTTATCATATCTTCCGTATTTCGATTTTGTCCTATATTCGATACTCGTTGTTATTATAGCTAGTCTTTTACAAGCTTCATTTTTATCTAGCTTGTTCATGATAAATGTGTTATTGGGGATCTACTCTAACATATTTATCTAATCTAGAATCAGTGTATCATGGCCTGATCAGCCTTACTGCACTTGATTCGTCATATTTATCTTTATTATATGGATTGAGATATAGTTAATCTAGAATAACCAGACAGCTTATACGTATTCGAGCTGGACTGGAGTCCTTTCGATGCGTAGCTGGCATGTATACGTATCCTAGTCCTACGTATTTTGGGACTGGGACGTTACATATTTTTGTGGTGGCCCATGCAGGTTGAGTTAGCCGTCGGTTACGTTACTGTACCGAGCGGGCCTGCGACCTGATTAAACCCTTAGGAATCTTAATCCACAACTGCCTTGATAATTCTTTTAGAAATTTCTCTACCACCCTTGAACTTCGTATTTGCTCCCGATTACTCTTCCTTTGCTTTCTCGTATCATTGCTTCTCGTCCCTTCTAATTTCGGAGTGACGAATAATCGTGCTATATAGGATTTATCAGAAATTCTTAAGTTATAGTGTAAGTTAGTCTGTTTATTGTATTGTGATTGCTTGATCGATAATGGGGATTAGAGATGCCATATGCCATAGGGCATCATGTGTTTGATGAGATAGTTTAACCAAAGGTGGGTAGATGTCCTTAAAATAGAAATAAATAGATGATCATACTCGGTTACGTCCTTATGGCAGTCAATCGATAGAGAAAAGGGTGGTAGTTTTAGTGTAATGATTGGCCCTCTACAAGAGTCAAGTAGACAGTCTAACCACCCATTTACTATTATACCGTGTTAGTTTAAAGTGAGGATTAAGCAGATTAGTAGGTACCACTTAGCTTGGTTAGGAAAAAAAGAGACTCATATAATTGTGATACTAGTATGGTTATGAGGGACAAGCCTTCAACATGATCGTTGCAAGGCCGCCAAAACTAAAAAGAGCGAGTAAAGATAACCATCTATAGTTTTACGATATAGATATTGCAAAACCAAATTGTTTAGGCTTGATTATTACTTGACTTATTAGGAGACACTGTAGTAGTGACCTAGCGTATCCCTTAAACTATTCCTAGTAACACTAGCGCGGTTTTTCGTTACTAAGGGTCCTTATTTTAATTTCGAGGACGAAATTTTTTTAAGGTGGGTAGATTGTGAGGACCCTAATTTTTGGAAATTATTTTTATTTTATTTTATAGTATTTCTAATTATTAGGTTATATTGTATATTTAATTATGATTTTATATGTACTTTTTGTGTCTTTGATTATTGGAGCACAAGACATGCCCATCTCTCGAAACGTCCTTTATGAGTTTTGTAGTAGACATGATGACCTTCAATTTGATATATCATGTCCCATCCGAATTTGTCCCCTAGCACACTTTTGACTTTGTGCAACTTCGAGTCAAATTTAGGCAATTAGATTATTTACCATAATTCCATACCTAGCTTCCCATGTGAGTTCGGAACTCGATATAGATCAAAACTATTTGACCAAATATATGGTTTTGACCCATTTTGAGTCCACGACACACATGCTAAGGGTGTGCCACTCAATCGAGTTTCTATGTGCTATTTAATTTCGAATGGCACAAGAGACTCATTAGTTGACTTTTCGAGTTCGACTTGACTAGAAAATATATTTGGACCCTAACCTAGCCAACCCCACTTATAGAGCCATGATAGGTTGCTACGACTTAGAATAATTATTTTGATATTTATTTTGGGATGTTATACATCCAAATAAATTATATACAATTTTGCATATATATATGATTATATTTATAATAGCCTAATATTTTATATAGATATGGCCTTAGTCATGGTTAAGTTCTAAGATGCATAGCGACTAGAAATTTTGGTACGGTTAGTGTAGTTGTGTGCTTTGACTAGTATATTAGCCATGCTAGGGAAGACCCGGCCATAGCTATGTCCCAAGTAGGAAAACCAGATAAAATTGTGACTTAACCCCCACCGATGATTTATTATTAGATTATTGACTTTCTAGGAGACCCGGTTGTACCAATTTAGTCCCGACTTGACCCGAACCAAATCCAAATCTTAATAGACATGTAGTACTCTTAAATACCTTCATGTTGATATATATATTTTGTATATATATCTTATTAAAATTAATATGTTTTCAATTTTGGAAAGTTTCTATTTATAAGAAGTATCTACGTGTAATCCTAGTGTAATCCTTGTTGGCATTAGTTTATATTTGACCCAAAGTCCAACCCAAACCTATGTAGGCATGTTGGGCATTAACATATATTAATAACCATATATATTTAATATTTATTCAGATTTAGATTGCATTTATATTTAGAAATCTAACTAGTTCCATATTAGGAAACCCTCCATGCAAATCTTCTTTGTATTTTAATTAAATCTAAATTTAATATTTAAAACTTATATGTTTCTTATCTAATAGCAGCACATAGATTTTAAATTAAGCCTCCTTCAATACTGACCATTGATTATAATATTTAAATAAATTATATTCCAAATTTAGCCTTATTGGTAATCCTACTACTATCCAGATTATCTTATTCTAACATGTCCAATCTAATCATACTTAAATTAAATAATACATATCTATCTTAATTATATATATATATATATATATATATATATATATATATATATATATATATATATATATATATATATATATATATATATATATATATATATGAGTATCTCATAATTCTTATTTTAGAAATCATGCACACCTTCTCTTTTTCGTCCAAAAATATTCTCCAAATTCGATAGAAAAGTCAGCCACGTTTTTTACCCGACAAAGCAAATTAGAAGGGCCATATCTCCTAGCTCGGGACTCGAAACGCGTCCCAGTTTTTTTGTTGGAAGCGTATCGAGGTAAGATTTTCAAAAACATATTTTAATAGACAAAATTAGTTCTGTAGATTTCTGTAAAATTGTTTGAGTATTAGATTCCCGAAAAACAAACATGTTTCGATATTTTTGCGATTTCTGGAGATTCCGGAAACGAAAATGCGATCCGTTTAGTTTTTCGGAAAGCTAATACAAAGATCTATAACATATCCTAACTAAATAAATCTAATAGGTACAATATTATTTATAATTAGATAATTGTTTACAAAAACAAAAGTGTAGAACTTTATTGATACAAACTTTGTAAAAGATTACAATTTGAATTCTGGGAATGGTACAACTGTAGGAATCCAATCTAGATGACGATTGCTTTATCACTTGGACGATGTGAACTTTGAAGACGGAGCCTCTGAAGTTGAAGACAACTCTGGAATTGAAGGCAAAAAGCCTCGGAAGTTGAAGGCAAAAGCCTCGGAAGAATGCAGCAGCACTTGGGCAAGAACTCTTGGACTCTCTAATCTTTGAAGTCTGATCTCTGATCTCTGATTCTTGATCCCCCTCTGAATGGATACTTGAAACTCTATTTATAGAGTTCTGAGAAATAACTAACTTTTAGTTATTCTGGACTGCGCAGGATGGTTTACGCAGCAATTGGATTGCGCAACAATGGACTGCGCAGGCAGTTGCTGGATCATGGGCCAACTGTCTTGGACATATGGCATCATTTAATTGAAATGCGCATGATCGTGCATAGATAGTTGCCACGTAATTAGCAATTGATGGCATGAATGCCACGTGTATTTTGTCATTTGTGTTGATAGAACGCGTACACTGAATTGCGCTGGCTTTGGATTGCGCAGACTTGGACTGCGCATGAATGGATTGCGCCAACATGAATTGCGCCAATATGGATTGCGCTGCCAGCTGTCCTCGAGCGCCGTGCTGCACGATTAAATGAATGGTCGCCTCGTTCTTCGTGCTGTTAGCTGTCAGAAGATTTGATTTGTGTCAGGTAATGATGATGATCTGCCACGTCAGCCTGCGCGCTTGGGAGTGTGCGCAATCTAGTATGCGCAATCTATTTACTGCGCAAACTGATGTCTGCACAGTTCATTTGAAAGATTCATTTCTTGATCTTCATGACTTTGTTGATGTGTGCAACTTGATTTTTTAGGACCTACAAGACCCCCTTCAAAGTTTTTGAAAGTTGAATTTATTCAAAATTTTGAAATACTTTGAATTTTTGAAATTGAAATCAATTTGCGCATGTAGTGAGCTGTTTGCGCAATCTGAGGGATTATCCCTATTTTTAGGCGCAATCTAAGGCGACCGTTTCGATTTTGAAAAAACTATAAATAGCTCTTCAATTCCTTCGAAGTGTCCTTTACTTGCTTTCTTCGTGCACTTGAGAGAAAAATTTCCGAGCTCTTTCTTCCTTTCCTCTCCGACGATCTCAATGGCTCCCCGACGATCCTCCACCGCTGCCATGGACAAGGCCCCCGCCGAGTCATCGGCTAGGGCTGCGCGATGTGCTTCTCGTCACGAAACTGCTCATCCAGCACTGATAGGTAGATGACCAAATCAAAACTCTTTTTAGGGTTTTGATCTCACTGTTCTTCAGAATCTATCTCTTTTTAGAGATGTGATCATACTGCGCCACCCTTTTTAGGGTTCTAGTTGCACAAATCAGTTCATTCTTCATTTTTATGAAGGACAACTCTCTGCGCAATCGATTGAACTGCGTTGGCAAAAGTCAGCGCAATTTGTTGATTTGTGCGGGACTGTCAGCGCAAACTGATGACTGTTTGTTTGCACAATCTGATATTGCACAATCTGATGTTACGCAATCTGATATTGCACAATCTGATGTTGCGCAATCTGATATTGTGCAATCTGATGTTGCGTAATCTGATATTGCGCAATCTGATGTTGCGCAATCTGATGTTTACGCAAACTAAATCTTTGACTTGACTTGTACTGAATTTTTGTTTTCTCTGTATGATGCAGTAAATATCAGAGAAGATCCCGGATATTAGGATTTTGTAGGAACTCTTTCAGAGTCAGAATACAAAGAGGACTTATCTCATGTGCACTATCCTCAATATGATCTGCCAACCTCCCGTCAGGCTATTTTGATATCCCAAGATAATGAGACACTGCAATGTTTGATGAATGGACAACCTCTGGAATTAGCAGACGCTGTCATACACAAGAAGCCATTACTCCTGTTCGGCGAAGCTTTTGAGAAAAGTTCTCAACCGAGACCAAGGATGGAAGAAAGGATTGTCCATCAGACGGATAAGTCATTCTCGATACCAGATATTTCCCGCTGCCTCCCCTTATCCCGGTATGCTCATACGAGCTATCCGAGGAAGATGGAATGGAACCTTACACCTTTCCAAGATGCCCATCCAGGAAGGATTTTTGTGAAGAAGGGGCCGAGCAAGAAGGACACGTTCTACAGTTCTTCAGAACGGTACAGTGTCTTGTTAAGAGGTTTGAGACCCGGTTGCATTCCGTCAGAGAATTCTTCCTTGTTATTGCCTGTCAGAACTCCAATATTCGCAAATGAGTTTGCGAAGGTCGAAGGAAGGTATCCTGAGCAGGACATCAGATTAACTGGATTAGTGAATCCGGATTTTAAGAGATGGAACTGCATAGCAAACTGGATTCTGACCAAGTTTGAAAACAAACTTCAGCAAATCAATTTGTACCAAGCAGTGCATGCCACTGTTTATGGTTTTGCCCCTAACTCGCAACTGTTCTTGGCTCTAGCAGAGAGGTACAATTACAGAACAGGGACCTTCATGACTCCTGGCGGAGAAATCGGGTTTGCACTTCATGAGATGCGGTACATCTCTTACTTGCCAATGGGAGATGCCCCATATGAAGAATTTGTCCCAACAAATGATGAGTTGGACAAACTACGGAAAGAGAACGCAGAAATGGTAGCAGTCTTCGAAGAACTGCTATGTCATTATAAGATCTGTTCTCTGTTCTACAAAAGTGCTACATCAAAACCTGCTATTCCTCAAAATGGTTACCTTATCTGTTCCTTACCCACATTAAAGAACCGAAGACCAAGGAACATGATAGATGCTATCCTGACTTCTTTAAGCCTTTGAGCAACACAGAAGTGATGAAGTTGATGGAAGAAAGTGGCGATTTTGATGAAGAGATGAAGGATGATCATCAATGTCCTCCTTTGAAGAAAGAAGATACTCTCGAGAGTTATTTGAGAGTAAGATATAGATCTATGTCAAAAGAAGCCCAATTAGCAGGGTTTCTGACATATTGGCTCCGTCGGTTTGTAGTCCCAGGATCGAGTGCTGTAGACCGCTTCCATCGCGGTGTTCTTTTTGCCGCCGTTAGATTAGTCTTCGGCTATAAGATGGACCTTTTGTCAGCGATGACTTGTAAGTTGAATGTCGGTCTTCGTCTGTACGTCGATCTGATGCTGAAATCTAAGGGTGAAAAAAAATTTCCTTGGTTGGAATTACCGTATACATATCTATTTGGGTGGTTGCTCCTTCACCATCCTACTTTGATGGACCCCGGCATGGGACCGGTCGACGACAGCTTTTTGCGGAGATATTCCCATGGTAAGTGGAAATACACTGCTCTGAGAGATTGTAGATATGCTCTGAACCTGAGCAAAGGATGGAACTTTTGTTGCACTCCTCCTCCTGCTGGATATGAACAAATGCCGACAAATATGATTGACTCGAAGATGCAACCTTTGAGCCGTGCAGATTTTGAGTGGTTGAAGATAATTCGACCGTCCCATTTGGTGTATCGGTTCGAAGAAGAATATTATTTAGAGCCATATCTCCCCAGTCGATTTGCTCGGCAGTTCGGGTACGACCAATTCTATGTGGGAAATGTTATCACGTGTCTTCAAGGAAAGGGTTTTTTGATAGATGGGGCCCGAGCATGGGCTTATTATAATGCTCGAGATACGAAAGTAACATTCTCGATGCCAGTAAATAGCAATCATGGCCCTCGGATGCTATTTACATACTCAGTATTCTATACATCTTCGAACACCTTTGCTGAGAATTTCAATCTCACGGATAGCTTCGCGTCTTCAACAAGATTGAAGAGGGGAGGAATCGCCATGTTACTCCCAAGAAATGATGAGGTGCATGAACCAGTAGATGCACCCTTGGAAGCTTCAAGGGACGTTATGTTCCCTCAAGAAATTAACGCACCATTGCGTATTTCTTTGAAGGTGGGTAAATCTCCAGCCAAGAAGAGGAGGAGAAGAGAGGAGCCTCCCGTTCCAGCAGCAAAGAAGAAATTAATCTTAGATCATTCTTCTGAAAAGATTACCACTAGATCTCAATCTCGGCAGCTGGCCGAGACACTTCAGCAAGAAGAGGCTACCACACCGACCTCTGTCCAAATACAAGTCGAGACAATAAATGTAGAGAGTCCTGAAAGACCTCTACACAGAAAGAAAAGATTGGTCCGTAGAAGTCACGCTTTGTCTTCGATCGTGGCAGATGCTACGGCAGGAATCACTATGTCTTCTTCCACCCCTGTTTCTGAATCTGGAAATAAAACTCTTAGTCCAGAACATAGGGAAGAGATTGAACAGAGGGAAGATCTTGATCCGAGAACTGAGGCCGAAGAGCCCAGAGAAAATATCATGGAGGAAGAGCAAGATGTTGTACGACATCTTTCACCTGTCGCGGAGACAACTCAACTTCCTCCTACTCCTAGGACCCTCCGTGAAGAGGAAGATCGTGAAGTGATTGCGGCTCTAGAAGATTGCAGCTACAGCCCGCTGGAGGACTATTGTGACCAAGCTGCAACTACCAGCGGGAATGCACCAGAAGAAGATGAAGATGAGGAGAGCTCTTCGTCTGAGAATATTGATGAAGATATGCAAGATCCCGAAAGGGATGATGAAGTGCATATATCTCCTAAGGCTGTCGATGATACCTTAGATCCTAACAAGGAAATTGAGGTAGAATCATCTCCGGAAAACGTCACTGATACCTTAAATCCTGAAGAGGATGTTGAGGTAGAAATATCTATAGAAGAAGCAGCAGATGAAGAAGCTCCAGAGGAAACTCCCGCCACTGGTCCTCAAGGTATAAAATAAAATTAGCAATCTCCTCTTAAATAGATTGATAGCTAACGTCTTTATTTGTATTTCCTGCAGATCTTGAAACTCCTCTAGCACCTCCGACGTGCACGAACATAATGCCTATAACGACGGTGATTGTTAGTAGTAGTCATCACTTATCCTGTGGTTCTGAAGCGGGCAGTAGCCAAGCTGTTATGGCTGAAGCTACTTCTGCTCGACTAGAGTCTATTCCAGCAGATGATAGGCTCATTACTGAATTCAACCATGGTAAGACAGTTTACATCTTTAATCTTCTTTGAACAATATCAAACAATAGGCAAAATGATAATCTTCACTTTTGCAGAGGAACAACCAGGAAGGGCAACTAGCTCCACTTTGGCTCCTTTATTCAAAGAGCCTGCTGTCCAGACGCGAGAGATTGAACATCCCGCGGCCTCGTCATCAACAGGAGTAGCTACAACTCCTGGTGCTATAGCGATTAATAATCTTGTGATCCAATCATTTACCAGATGCTTTTTTGAATCTTTGGGCCCTCTAGTAAATAGAATGATGGAAAAAGAGGGTACTGATTTCTTTATGGTTAGAGGTCCAACCTCTCTTTTAGTAAGGGCTATCCGAGAACAAGGTGACGAGGCTCAGGCCATTTTCCTGGATCATATTTTGAATAAATTAGAGATTTCCATCAAGAACTATAAAGAGCTCAACCAAGGAGACGTGGAGTCTCTAGTGCAGGCAGAATTCGAACAACTGGCTCAGGCAGCTGACATTGAAAGGGTAAATCTCCAGAACCTTTTGGAAACTTTCTCTGCAAAATCTGCTGAGTATCAGTCTAAGCTAGAATCAGTGACCTTGATGGCTGAGAGAAAAGAGAAGAGAACCGCTGAGTTGAGGGCAGAGATTGCTCGTCTCCAGAAGGAGTTAGAAGATGAAGTTACTGATCATCAGGTTGCAGTCCAACAATTCAATGCTCTGATTCAGGAGAGAGATGAGTATGTAGCAGCTCATGATGCCGAGATTACTCGTCGAACAGTGACCATGCCCATTTTCAATGAAGAAACCGGGATAGAAGAGGCCAGAAGGAGGGTGATGTCCACTCGTGAAGAACGGCTGCAGACTCTAAAGCAGCAAATTGCTAGTCTGATAACACCTCCACCTCAGTAGAACATTTTGTATTTTTATGTCTTTTGTAGTACGTGTTTTTTGTAATATCTCATATTTTAATTAATAAAAGATATTTTTGCTGTGGCTCCATTATTTGTTGCATTTCTTGTTCAGATATAAATAATAGAGATAGAAAATATATTTAGAGGTGCAAGACATGATATATTTCTTGATAATTTTGTAGAAAATAATTATATTCATTATATCTGCTCAGAGGTAACATGGACGTGGCAGAATATATCGAATATTATTATCTTAATTGACAACTTAATCGAAACGATAAGTTGCTGATGTAGATGATGAACGATGATGAATCGTCAGTATATATAAGATAAACGGGAAAACCGTCAAATAAACGGATAAACCGTCAAAATGGATGATAACGAATGGATGAACCGTCAAATGATGATGAATGAACGGGTGAACCGTCAGATAATGATGAATGAACGGGTGAACCGTCGGATGATAAATGAACGGACAAACCGTCGGGTGGTAATGAATGAACGGATGAACCGTCGAATGAATGTGAATAGATGAACTATCGGATGAATGTAATGAACGGACGAACCGTCGGGTGATAATGAATGAACGGATGAACCGTTAGGTGATAATGAACGGATGAACCGTCGGATGATAATGAACGAACGAACCGTCGGGTGAATGTATCGCTTCATTGTTTGAGGAATCTCTGCATATAAATAGAATAGAAATCTGACAGGAATGAGCACTTTCACTTTTCAATATAAAAATGTCATCTGGAGATGTATCCAAGAAGGCTGAACTTGCCCCGAAGGTTGAAAAGGGCACTGAAGAATGTCCTGTCGATCCAGTTCAGCCAAAGGGAGCAGAAGCAGGCGAAGGTTCGTCTGCACCCAAGCCACCGCGAGACATCCTGGACTTTCTGCTTGAACCAGGAAGGACTGAAGAAGAGGAAGCCATGAGGATGGCCGCTTGCAAGTTCCTGGTGGGTTCCAGCAAGGAAGTTCTCGGCTCTTTTGCTAACCGTGTCTTTGAGAAGGACGGCAGTGGTCCGCGTCCCAATGTCGAGAAGAATGATAGTGATCTCCCTTAATATCATGTACAATCATTCATGATGAAATAAAATTTGAATTTTATTTATGAACTTGAACTTGTCTGACGATTTACAATCATTTACATTTATACATAATACTTTTTAAGGAACTTGCCATTGATAGGCATTATAGCAACTCGTCCATCCAGTTCTGAGAGTTGATAAGCTCCATTTGAGAAAACTTTGCTCACAACGTAGGGACCTTCCCACTTTGTATCGAATTTGGCTTTGCTCATATGAGTCATAGTCATAGGACGTCTGACCGTTAGAACAAGTTCCTCTTGTTGAAAGGTTCTGACCTTAACTTTGCGATTGAAGGTCTTTGAAATACGAGCTTGGTATAACTCAATATGTTGTTGAGCCATTAACCGCTTCTCATCAAGTGCTTCCAACTCTTGAAGTCGAAGAAGATCATTATTCTCTGTAGTGAGCTCATTAGCAATGGCAATCCTTAAAGAAGGAATTTGAAGTTCCAGAGGAAGAATAGCTTCACAGCCATACACCAAAGAGAAAGATGTAAAGCCTGTAGGATTGCGGACCGTGGTTCGATATGCTCATAAACACTCACCGAGCTTTTCACTCCAGTTCTGTTTGTTAGTAGATACAAACTTCTTGAGGAGCTTGATAATAGTTTTGTTGAATGCTTCAGCTAAACCATTAGTGGCAGGATTGTAAGCAGTCGAGGCGACGTTGTCAATCCGGTGATCATCGCAGAATCTGGTGAATTTCTGGCTGATGAATTGAGGTCCATTGTCATGAATGATCCTTCGAGGTACACCGAATATGTAGATGACATGGTGTTTGACAAAGTTGATAACGCTACTAGTCTTGACTTCAGCCAGAGGTATAGCTTCAGCCCACTTGGAGAAGTAGTCCGTTATTGCCAGTATGAATCGATGTCCTCTAGAAGAAGGAGGATTAATAGGACCTATGACATCCATGCCCCAAGCTTCGAAAGGCTAGGAAGCAGCAGTCGGATGAAGAAATTCCGACGGTTGATGAATGAAATCTGCATGTATTTGACAAGCTCGGCATTTCCTTGCATATTCGATGGCATCTGATACCATAGAGGGCCAGTAGTAACCCATTCGTCGAATGCGATCCTGTAGTTTAGGACCGGGTTGATGTGCTCCACAGACACCGTCGTGAGCTTCACGCAACACTTGTCTTGCTTCATCACCAGCAAGACAGCGTAAGAGTAAACCGTCATAAGTTCGCCGATAAAGAGTTTTGGTGGTTTGATTGTAATCGAATCGGAGAGATCGTCGTCGAACACTTGTAGCCTCCTTAGGATCTTCAGGGAGTATGTCATGAACCACCAAGTCGATAAAAGGAGTTCTCCAGTCTTCATTAATAACATTGACTTCAGCAAAGTTGCTGAACTCAATATTACGATTGTTTTCAATGCAAAACAACTCTCGATTGGAAATAACTACCACCTGCTGTCTTTTGATAGGGATAGCTAAAATAGCTGCAAGATTGGCTAAGGCATCTGCTTCGGTATTGCAAGCTCGACGAACATAGTCGATAAATAAAGGTTTGAATGATGTAGCCATGTTGATCGCTGCTTCATAATAAGGCACCAAATCTTGATGTCGAACTTCATAGGTTCCTCTAACCTGATTGACAACCAGCTTAGAGTCGCCATAAACTTCGAGATATTCGATGTCCAATTGCTTGGCTAACTGAAGGCCGATGAGTAGAGCATTATACTTTGCTACATTGTTGGAACAAGGTTCATCTAGAGAGTAAGCTCTTTGGATGGTCAATCCATCTGGAGAAACAAGAACAACTCCGACTCCTACTACAATGGTACCATTTGGTCTAATTCTGGATGCACCATCGAAGAATAGACGCCAAGTCGGAAATTCTTCAGAGATGAGGTTAACTTCCAGCGTCTCGTCCAGAATTTTATCGTAAAGCTTGGATGTTTCTGGTACGGGATGAGCCGCCAAGAAATCTGCCAATGCTTGACCTTTGACAGACTTTTGAGGAACATACACCATGTCATATTGGGCTAGAAGAATGGCCCATGTAGCTAGCCGAGAATTGAGTGTACTGGGCTTTTTCATGAGTACCCGAAGAGGGTTAACTCAAGATATGACATGAATGGTTTGACCGATGATATAATGCCTTGTCTTTTGAACAGCGAACATAAGGGCTAGACATTTTTTTTCAACCGGACTATAACGGTGTTCAGCACCAATCATAGTACGACTGAGATAGTAGATGGCTTGTTCATGACCCTCTTTATTCTTTGGGCGAGTAAAGCACCCAATGAATGGTCCATAGCACGGATGTACATTAAGAATGGAATGTCCGAGATTGGTGGCACTAAGACTGGTGGGTTCATGAGATATCTTTTAATGTCGTCGAATGCTTGTTGACATTCTTCAGTCCAAATAAAAGATACACCCTTTTTTATTAGTTGAGTGAATGGTCTGCAGTGTCCAGACAAGTTCGAAATGAATCTCCTTATGTACGTAAGTCGACCTTGGAATCCTCGTAGCTCTTTTAGGTTGCGTGGAGGACGCATCTCTTGAATGACTTTGATCTTCTCGGGATCCACGTGTATACCCTTAGAGGTAATGATGAAGCTGAGAAACTTGCCACTAGAGACACCCAAGAATGACTTGGTGGGATTCATCTTCAGCTGATGTTGGCGCATAAGATTGAAGATAGTTCTCAAATCTTGAATGTGATCTTCTTTCAGACGACTTTTGACGGCGATATCGTCAACATAACATTCGACTGTTTTACGAAGATGTTCTCTGAAAATGGTACTCATAGTCCGTTGGTAAGTTGCACCCGCATTCTTGAGATCAAATGACATCACTGTGTAGCAATAGACTCCTCGAGAAGTGCGAAAAGATGTGTGTTTTTCATCTTCGGGATTCATCTTGATCTGATTGTATCCAGAGAATCCATCCATAAAAGATATTCGCTCGAACCCACAGGTATTGTCAATCATGACGTCCGTAATAGGAAGAGGAAATTCATCTTTCGGACATGCTTCATTAAGATCTCGAAAATCAATACAGACTCGAACCTTGCCGGTTTTCTTCAGGACTGGGACGACATTGGCTACCCAATCGGGATGCTTCTCTTCTCGAATAAAGCCACAAGCGATGAGCTTCTTAACTTCATCGTCGATTGCGTCCATCATTTCTGGCTTGAAACGCCGTTGTTGTTGTTTGATCGGTTTTGCATTCGGTAGGATATTCAATTTGTGTGTAGCGATTTTGGGATCTAGTCCTGGCATGTCTTCATAACTCCAGGCAAAGACATCAATGTATTCTTTAATGAGAAGAATCAACTCTTGCTTATCTGCTTCTGGAAGATTCTTGCTAATGAATATTGGATGAGGTGACCCGCTTTCTCCTACATCAATTTGAACTAATTGGTCTTCGATAGGAGGTTCTCTTTGTTCGAATCGGAGTACCCACTGATTGTCCATCTGTTGAACCCATGGATCTGTTTTAGGATTTTCTTCAACGTCCTCATCATAGCCTTCCGGAAGTTCAGCAGAAACCATGTTAGAGGATACGATCACACGATGGACTTCACCAATGCTAGTATCAGAATCCCATGATCTGGAATCGGAAGAATTAGAACGTTCTTCACTGTCGGAGTCGGAGACTGTTGGGGATAAAACTGGAGGAGAAGCATATCCGAGACCTTTCTTAGTCCTGCTGTAGTACATCTCTGACTTTTCTTTCGGAACAGTCGTATGAATAGGAGTTCGTCTACCTTTACCGTAATTGAGACCACTTTTGAAGTCATAGCCCATTTTTCGGACGATGTCTTTTAATTGTTGACTGTAACGACGGAGTTGAAGATGCCCCGTGTCGTTAACTTTACTATCATCCATATAACTGAATTTTTGTTCCGGTCCTTTACTAAAAAGTATTGGACGTTCGCCTTTCTTACGAGCAGGGACAATACGGTAAGAGTCATCTGGGTCTTCAAATGAGACTTCTGTTTGAAGAGATTGTACAACTCCTATTGTAAATAATTTGAAGCTATCTATCATATCCAAATAGCATTTAGTATGATAAATAACATCAGTATACTGGAAAGTAGATGCTTTTTCATTGATCTGTACATTCATATTTACAGCAGGACCTTTAGCCTTAGCAGGCTTGGTCAGATTGATTACAAGAGGGAGAGAAGAAGAACGTGGAGGTGGCTTATTACGACGGAGGTCGATAACAAGTGGCTCAGAGGAGGTGAGCTCCCTTTTTTCCTTGTTGTGAGTTATATCAACAACAAGTGGCTCAGAAGAAGTGAGTTGCTTTTTGTCCTTGTTACGACGCAAGTCGATAACAAGTGGCTCAGAAGAGGTGAGCTCCCTTTGACTTTGATCAGCATCAAGTGATTTCTTTTGGACTGGCAAATGAATAGCCAGTGGTTTAGAAGATTGAGGATGAGAAACACGCCCTTTGACAGGTATAATGAGAGTGTCATTGGGTGCTGCTTCTTGATCTTCTTAAGTATCCATTGCCAATACCACTTTCATAAATTCCTCCTTATACATACGAGCGTCGTTACAATATACTTCGATACCCTTGAAAGGATAAAGGTCTGCAACTTCCTTGTGAACTTGCCCTTTGTCATCAACATATTTAAAGCATTGATGAAGAGTCGATGGAACAACATTGTGTTCATGGAGGAAGGGTCTTCCCAAAAGAGCGTTATAAGAACAACCATGATTGTCGATGATATAAAAGGTCACCTTTGTACGAAGATTGCCTATTTGGAGTTTTAGGCGAATCTTACCCAAAGGTTCACTTCTTTCTTGGTTGAATCCCAAGATAGTAGTGATTGTGCTTGAAAGACTATGAACTGGTATCTTCAATGCATCCAACATCGTCTTTGGTATGATGCTGAGAGCAGACCCTAGATATATCAAGATACGATCGACTTTCATTGAATCGACATATCCTGTATAGTAGAGAGGACGATCATGTCTATTATCCTCCAACAGCATATCATCCTGAGTGAAAATAATGTTTGAAATCAACTCCAGGACACTGTGACAGTGACGACAAGAGATTGGTTCTGATTCCAGCTTTTTGAGAAGAGTTAAGCAAGTTTCAGCCTGCATCAGAGCTTCACTTAAAGTCTCTCGAGTCTCCTTGGAAAGGCGCAAGAGCTCGAAGATTGATAGCCTAGCCGGTGTATTGGCTAGTTGAGCCAATATATCAAAGTTGTATGGCTTTTCAAGTCCTGTAGGAGATGATTTCTTCAGGGGCTTGTCAAAGCGGACTTGTTGCTTGCCTTTGTCAGCAACCACCGGCTTGGGAGGAATAGGCACTACAACTGGTGAGGATGTGGAAGGAATCTCTTCAGAGGAAGTAGATTGTACTGGAACAGGTTCAGAAGAAGAGGCAGGATCCTCTTGAGCTTCAGAATGATCTTTCAAATAGGCTTTCCCTGATCTGGTGCCTAAAAGAATTTCTTCGTCAACTATGGGGTCAAAAGACACCATGTTGCAAATCTTTGACTTGCCTTTAGAACGACCTTTCTTCTTAGAAGAAGAGAAAACTTCGAACTCCGGAGCAAGAACGGGATGAATCCACATAATTTTGCCGTTGTCGAGAGACAAGGGAACGAGACCTTTATTTGGTGGAGGTGGAAGATTCTCAATCTCTAGAGTAGCATTGGGAATGGGAATGACACCGTGTTGTACTATTTGTGGAGGAGAATCACCGAACTGGACCGAAACCATGTTTGCAGTCACAGTCTTCTCATCTTGCTGTAGAGTAACAACACCAGCATTGACAAGCTCTTGAATTTTGCCCTTAAGTACGTAGCATGCTCGAGTGGGGTGTCCAATGAACCTGTGGTAGACACAATATTTAGGATGATCTGTCTTACCGACTTCATCAGGTTTCTTTGGGTCTGGGAGCTGAATCTTGTTGCTTTTGAGTAAGCAATCAAAAATACTTGCAGTATCATTCTCGTCGAAGGAATATTCTACTTTCGGACGAGGTTCTCTCGGTTGCGGTGCAGAAGGAGTGGAAGCGGATGTAGGTTGAGCTACATTAACAGCTAAAGATTCTTTATTCTTGTTCAGATTGATGTTCAAAGTCACTTTTGCTTTGCGGTTGTTCTGGCGATTGCCACCACCTGATGTCTGATGTTCATCTCGGTCGGGGTTAGACATTTGTACCCCTAATTGTTTAAACTTCTCGGCACTCACTTCAGCAGCTTTAGCGTTGACAATGAATGAGGGCCAATCTTGAAACTGGGTAGATCCTGTCCATATACTGATGATAGGCAAAAGATTCGCCTTACAAGTATCAATAGTGACAGCAGCTGGAGTTTCGGGAGGCATCTTCAAGGCTTCACGGCAGAACCGTTTAATGAAACTCTCAGCAGTTTTATTGTGTTTCTGTTTGATTTTATTGAGGGCCGACATAGTCATGTCGTTGAATCGTTTATAGAATCGTTCTAGGAAGATTTGCTTGAGACCTAAGAAGGAAGTGATACAACCATCGGGCAAACTTCTGTACCAGTCGTATGCTACGCCGTCTAAACAACCGACGAACACTCTGGTAAGAAGAGTGTCATTTGGCTGGAGTTGAACGGTCATTACCTCAAAATGATTGATGAATTGGCTTGGTGAGGTACTGCCATCAAACAATGAAATCGTTGGCATCTTGTACTTTGGCGGGAACGGGACTTCCTTCCATTCAACTGGATAGGGCTGCTTGATCCCCAACCTTTGCAAGTTATCTTTCTCTTTGAAAGCTTCAAACTGAGTTCGTAAGAGTTTGACAGCTTCGTTGGCATCTTCGGATGACGAAGAAGGAGCAGGTTGAGTAAGAGTAGTAGGAGGAGGAACAGCATTGTAAGCACTACCCCCAACTCCTGACTGACTGGGTGTAGTTTGAACTTGTACTTGTATAGGAGGCATTTGAGGAGATACTACCCCCAGCCCAGCATTGACAGGTATCGAAGATGCTATGATCTCCAGACTTGCAGCAGGTACGGTCGGTGGTGTGGCATGTTGTGCCACTATGATAGAATGCATACTAGCAACCATTTCAGCCATGGTCTTTAGCTTGTCTTCAAGTGCAGCAATTCGCTGTTCTTGATTTGTTGAGGTTGAAGCATCTTGGTCTTTATTGACAACATACGCAGTGACTTCTCTTGGTATAGTGGAAGACACTGTCTGTTCAGAGCTTTCGCTATATGCATCATAGTCGGAGAAAGAATCGTCTCCTGACTGAGAAGTAGGAAGATAACTCGAAGGGTTTTGAGGAAGATTCCCTTGACCGATTGTATCTCGGCTTCGGGAACGGGTATGTCGAAATACTTCCTTAGAAGATTCTTAAAGTAAATCCAAATACTGCTGGCTAGGTCGACGAGGTTTGTCGTGCTTGGAGCACTTTCTACTCTCAGTGCCCCGGGAAGTCATGTTGATAGAAGCGTACAAGTCTTCATCTTCATCCTCTGACATAGGTTCAGATTTTGCAAAAGTCAAACGATCGAAGACAGATCATTTTGTTGTTTGACAACAACATTGGATGATGACTTTGTGGTTGCAATGATGATCAGATGGTTGAACTGGAGGTGTTGAGACGTTGTCCCGCTTTTGCCTGAGATGTTCTCGGAGATCGGGAACAACAGCAGGACGAGAAAAACTCTGAGGAATCTGTTTTTTGATAATGTTTGGAATATGATTCCGATTCTTCAAATGTTTAGTCCCTTGAGTGTACAGGGAAGTACTTACTTCATTAGCATAAGTGTCAGGATCTTTGGCCCTGGAAGTTTGTCTTTGATGTTTGATCTTCGGCATTGGTTGTTTGCATTTCGCCGAAGTAGGCCTGTTGAGATAAGTCCTTAGATCTGCAAACTCATCCCTAGGGGTTTTTGTCTGAGACACCAACAATTTTCCCTGTCTTGAGCGGAATATTTTGAGAGTTGGGAGGTCTTGGAATTCTGCTACCGGGGTAGGCATAATACCTCTTTGGTCAGTACAAGTTCTCTATCATGAAGGAAAGAAGAATCCTTATTTGAAAGAGTTCTAGTACTGATTGGTGCTGAGGCACGTTCAGATTGATCTTCTACAGTAAAAACTGAAGAAGATTGAGAAAAGACCAAAGGGCCTTTTCCTTTGTTTTGTGATGAAGGGTTAGCTAAAGAGCGTTTCCTTCTGTTGTCTTCCAAGTCATGGGACAAGGAAGTTTGAGAAAAGACCAACGGGCCTTTTCCTTTGTTTTGAAGAGGAAGAGGAATAGCCAAAGGACTACCCCCAGTAAATTGTACAGGAGCAACAGTGTGTTTGGGAAGAGGAACAGAGCCTTTCCCCTTGTTATGAGAAGAAGAAAGTTTAGCCAAAAGGCTGTCACTCTTGGATTGCGCAGGAGCAGTTTGCGCATGAATGGATGGCGCACTGGTTTTGGCCACAGAAACTGTGGTTTGCGCATCAGGAGTTCTTGCTACAGAGTGCTTAGGGTAGACTCTGGATGTTGGAGCATTGGACTGCGCAGACAGATTGGCAGCCAATTGCGCCAGGGGCATAGGAGTCCTGCATTTAGCCAAGGCAGCATATGAAGTACTCTGTATACTGGCAACAGCAGATTGCGCAGCAGTAGCAGAGACAGATTGTGCAGCAGGTTTGATGACAGAAGCTTTGGACTGTGCAGCAGTCTTGCTGGCAGACTGCGCAGGAGTCTTGCTGGCAGACTGCGCAGGAGACTTGTTGGCAGCATCAATAGACTGCACAGCAGTCTTTGGGACCCACACTGGACGCACTTTACTTGTGGCAGAAGTGGTTGCAGTACGAGGAATGGTCTTGGAATTGATCATAGCCTCGTAGGCTGTCTGGTTGATCTTCACAACCAGTGTCTTCTGCGTCTTTCCGATAGACGCTACGTCACATTGAGTTGTCACTTCCTCGTCGGAGGAGAAAGTCGTCCCCAGCAGAGTCGCCATTTTGTTTGCAAAAATAAAAGTGTAGAACTTTATTGATACAAACTTTGTAAAAGATTACAATTTGAATTCTGGGAATGGTACAACTGTAGGAATCCAATCTAGATGACGATTGCTTTATCCCTTGGACGATGTGAACTTTGAAGACGGAGCCTCTGAAGTTGAAGAAAACTCTGGAATTGAAGGCAAAAAGCCTCAGAAGTTGAAGGCAAAAGCCTCGGAAGAATGCAGCAGCACTTGGGTAAGAACTCCTGGACTCTCTGATCTTTGAAGTCTGATCTCTGATCTCTGATTCTTGATCCCCCTCTAAATGGAGACTTGAAACTCTAATTATAGAGTTCTGAGAAATAACTAACTTTTAGTTATTCTGGACTGCGCAGGATGGTTTGTGCAGCAATTGGAATGCACAACAATGGACTGCGCAGGTAGTTGCTGGATCATGTGCCAACTATCTTGGACACATGGCATCATTTGATTGAAATGCGCATGATCGTGCATAGACAGTTGCCACGTAATGAGCAATTGATGGCATGAATGTCACGTGTATTTTGTCATTTGTGTTGATAGAACGCGCACACTGAATTGTGCTGGCTTTGGATTGTGCAGACTTGGACTGCGCAGGAATGGATTACGCCAACATGAATTGCGCCAACATAGATTGCACTGCCAGCTGTCCTCGAGCGCCG
Organism: Iris pallida; assembly: GCA_029216955.1. Lineage (NCBI taxonomy): Eukaryota > Viridiplantae > Streptophyta > Magnoliopsida > Asparagales > Iridaceae > Iris > Iris pallida. The sequence goes on along the minus strand of JANAVB010033216.1, from coordinate 3,282,523 downwards.
TGCTGCACGATTAAACGAATGGTCGCCTCGTTCTTCGTGCTGTCAGCTGTCAGAAGATTTGATTTGTGTCAGGTAATGATGATGATCTGCCACGTCAGCCTGCACGCTTGGGAGTGTGCACAATCTAGTATGCGCAATCTGTTTACTGCACAAACTGATGTCTGTGCAGTTCATTTGAAAGATTCATTTCTTGATCTTCATGACTTTGTTGATGTGTGCAACTTGATTTTTTAGGACCTACAATAATAGACTATTTTCAGCATCCGAAGGCATTTGTTTGGACCATAGTTCCTCGGCAGTCGTTGTTCCACCTACTTTCCTGTCTGATCTTTGTCACTACAGTGCTCACAACCCAGGCAAGTACACCTTGCCAAACTCTAAAGTATTTACATGCTTTCCTATATTTTCAGTATTTCTTGCTTTGTTGCATATCTCTCTTGTTTTTCCTCATGATTCTTTCTAGTTACACGTGCACGTAGATTTTGATTTTTCTTTCTATACTACTTGTTCTATCTTTCGTATCTTGTTCATGTATAGTGATAGTATTGATATGCATGTTCCATGTTTTTTTCTGACCTGTTTGACCTGTACTGAACTTGGACATGACTAGATAGGCTTGACTTCCTAGTACCTTAGGAGAGAATATTTTATTAGCCGTGGCTATCCTCTATTGTTAGTGCCTTCACGGGCTACGATAGAGAACCTGATATAGGACTGTTAGTGCCTCCCCGGGCTACGGTTTTAGCCACGATTAATATTATATTCTCATGACATGTCACCATCTATAGAGTTCTTTTTCGTGTTATTCTTTCCTCGATTGGTTATTCCTATATTTCTTGCATGAGATTTGCTGTACAGTAGGCATGTGTATTATGTGTCTTGCTAGTCCTCTGAGGACCTGGTGATCTCTCCAGGTATTAGTTGATGGCACGGTACACTGATGGATGATGTTTGCTACGTCGAGACTTCAGGTATACATAGTGTGTTTTTATCATATCTTTCGTATTTCGATTTTGTCCTATATTCGATACTCGTTGTTATTATAGCTAGCCTTTTACAAGCTTCATTTTTATCTAGCTTGTTCATGATAAAAGTGTTATTGGGGATCCACTCTAACATATTTATCTAATCTAGAATTAGTGTATCATGGCCTGATCAGCCTTACTGTACTTGATTCGTCATATTTATCTTTATTATGTGGATTGAGATATAGTTAATCTAGAATAACCAGACAGCTTATACGTATTCGAGCTGGGCTGGAGTCCTTTCGATGCGTAGCTGGCATGTATACGTATCCTAGTCCTACGTATTTTGGGACTGGGACGTTACAACGCATCATCTTCGTGGAAATAGCGATGATCACGGTTAGAGCTAGAACACCTGCGAAAGACAATAGCACACACCTGGAGAGATAACCAGGTCCTCAGAGGGACGTAACAAGACACATAATATCATGCCATATAAACTGAATAAATATTGCTCAAATAAATAAGTCAATTGAATTTACAACATGGTCCAATACACACATATTGAACGAGCTTACCATCCCCCCAACCAAACAAGGACATGAGATGGTAAACTAATTCACGATGACGTATCTTTCCATATTATAAATCCAATATGGTATTCGGACCCCAACAAGGTTCAATACCTTCTCATCGAAGTAGTAAGTCACACCTACAACCAAACAAGGACAAGATGTGACGAACTAATCCGCGACAAGTTATTGTTCCAAGCTACGGTCAGATATAAGTACCCAAACCAAAAGTACTCGTACCTAACGGATAAAGGTGCCTAACCGCTCTAAGTGAAATGTAGTTAAGAACAATCCTTCCTACGCATGGACCCTGGCTGAATAGGATCGACATGGTCCCCCCTTGGGCACCAGAGGCCCCATCAGTAAGAGCATGATGTTTCGCAGAATCGTCAGTGGCCGTCAGTAATCATGGGTCATCAACCCCATATCTCCAGCGAAGAGTCCGGATCACAAGGGAAGTGCATCGAAGCTCATACGCTAAGGAATTGTCCTCCCCACCCAATGCCTACTGTGTTGTATCCACAACACAAACCACTATAACCGCTAAGTTAAACTAGCATGCAATCTCTATTAGCGGTTATTCCTATCGCACGGCTTATACGTACTGGTGGCCAGCCAATCACGCACTTCCGTGTTCTACATGTGACACACAACTTCGTGGTACAACATGTCAAGGCCAATGAATGCAACACACAAGGTGGTCCCTTAAATCTAGGTTTAATGTGTAAGAAAAATAATACATAGCAGGAATATAAATGAACAGTAAGTTCTAACAGTTTATGCCATGTATCACAGTTTATTTTTTGCATAAAGAAAATAAATAATGTATGAAATATGAGCTAAAATAAATAAACAGCTAATGGCAAGGTGTCTTGTCTGGTAGGACGCCTGGTGTGCTGCGATAATCAAGGTGGCACAAACTGCGACTTCGGTGCAACAACTATGCAAGGTTACCTCTGATGTCGGCACGGACGGTTCTATTGGGTTCAGAAGGGTCGATTTAGTTAAGATGGACATACGGTGGTATGAATTTGGTGACAGAATGGGAATAAGAGGATCGGTTACGGACATGAGAGAAATATTAGAAAGAAATTGGATAGATTACAATATATATAGGTTTTTAGAAAACTATTTATAATCCTTTAAAATATTATACATAATACTTGAAAATAATTTATAATAATTTGAATATCAATTGTAAATAAAGCTTATGTTTTGCCTTTATCCCAAAATATTACAAATAACTATTTGAATATATAAGAAGTAATTTAGGCTAAAACTAGTTTCTATCAAATATAGTTTTTAAACTAAAAAAAAGGACATAACAATACAAAATAATATAAAAATATTTTAGAAATATTTGTTATAGTGGAAACTCTATTTTATGGATCAAAATATTTAAATAAATACTTGAAATTTTTAGAAAATTATTTCAGGCTCAAAAACCAATCCTTGTCAAAATACAATCAAAATCATATTTGTTTTCAACGTAAGTTTTTAGGAAACTATTTACTATATGTATATATATAAAATATCTAATAGTACTAATAACAATATTTATTCATTAGTTAACAATATAGTCATACTGTTATTATAAAGAGATAGGAAATAAATAATAATAATAATAATAATAATAATAATAACAATAATAATAATAATAATTAAAAAGAAAAGAAAATAAATAATTAAATAAAATAATAAAAAAGCAACAACAACACTGGTTCTCCTCGAAAGAGGAGAACCATTCTTCAGTAGGAAAAAAAAAGGAGATTAGAGAGAGGGAGGGGAAAAGTCGAAGGAGACGCGGCGATCGCCGGGGTCCGGCGTAGGCGGAGGTCGGCTGAGGCGGGGGTTCAGTGGGGGGCTGCGCCGGCTCCAGCGGAAGACGGCGGCGCTGAAGAGGACGGTCGCGCGTGGCGCTGGGCGCAGATTTCTATGGGTTGCGGCGGAGGGACGGCCAAGGCGAGGGTTTCGTCGGCGGTGGATGGCGCCGGTGGGGGTTCGACGGAGAGAAGCGGCGGCGCTCAGGCGGAGCACTCACCGGAGGAGAACAGCATGGCGTGGCAGGCCGACGCTTCAACGACGAGATGGCGGAGGCTCGACTGGAGGGGTCCGGGAATAGACGAGCTCCGATCCCTCGTGGGTGGTTCCAGCGACGGAGAAACTGGCGAGGACGGCGGCCAAGGGTGGGGCGACGACGGAGAAGGTGAGGGTTTTATATTTTTTTCCTTGTTGGTTTGGTGTTTGGTTTTAGTGGTGGTGAAGGGTGACTGAGGTTGTGAGGTTGGTCGGGTTACGGTGGCGGTGGTGATGATGGTGGTGGGACTAGGGTTCCGGCGGGGTAAGTTCTGTCCGAACAGGGGACTGGTGGTCGTGACAATTTTTTTTGGGATTTGGATGGAAGAGGCGACAACGGTGGTGGTAATGGTAAGATGTTGCGTGGGTGGCGGCGAGCAGAGCTTGGCCGAGAAGTTGAGGGGCTGGGAGGAGGCGGTTGCGGCGGTGGCCGCGGTGGTGGCGGAGGATTTGGCCGGGATCGAGACTGGGATGGAGCGGGAAGTCGGGACAGTGGTGGAGGCGATAGGCCGAGGTTGGGTTGATGATGGCGAGGTTTTGTTGTCATTGCCGTCGTGTCCTGGATGTCGGGCACGACACGGATAATTGTACTGAAGCTGGAATAAGATTCATAGACACGATGCACGCTGGCTTGGGTTGTGGATTAATTTGGAGAAATAATGAATGATGAAAATTGGAGGAGTACCTGCCTATTTATAGGATGTAGGAATTTCCAATTAGATAAGAATTATGATTCCTTTAAACCCAATTTAGATATTTCCTAATTTAATTTTAAATCAATCCAAATCCAAATACAAATCAAATTTAAATCAAATTAAATTTTTAGTTTAAAAATCAAATGGGATAAATCAAATTGCAAATATTTAACTATTTAATTTATTCCATAAACTCAAATCAAGATTTAAATGCCACAATAATTTTAAAATATATTTTCTAAAATACTAATAATATTAATTTCGAAAATTATATTAAAAATTATAAATATATATGTATGCACAAATAAGGTTTCATAATTATGTTTTTCCTAGTATACAATAAAATATTATTTATAATTAATAACTGCTAAAAACAAAATGCCTTTTATAGCAAGAATAGAAATTATATATAATATTTTGAAAGTGTGTAATAAAATAAAAAAATATTTTTCTAAAATATGTACGCTCGCACATATTCGCATTCGACGAGCAAGAAAATAAAATTTCGTGCACGACGTACAATATGACTACGCGACGTATAATACAAATAAAAAATTAATCAGTACCAAAATCAATAAAAAAATAGTAGAAATTTAGGGGTTTTACATCCTACCCAACTTAAAAGAATTTCGTCCTCGAAATTAAGAATTAGGAGGGGGTGAGAAGGCACAACGGTAGATAGGAGGGTTTAAAGAAGTTTATATGGTCGTAGTCTAGGTTAAGGATATGATTAAGAGGCGATTGTAATCACTCTTAAATTCAAGTGATTAGAAAGTCAAGATTGTAAATTTAGGGTCGAGGGAAAGGTCGAGTAGTTCAAGACAAAGATATGGTTACATTGGGTGGTAATGGTCATGGTGATAGGACAGTTAGAGGAAGTTCTAGTATAACTCCATCGTCCTTCCAAAATAGGTGAAGGCGGAAAGCGATATAGAGTTCGAATGAGGCGTTATCTAATATGAATACGTGGTTCAAAGGCGACCAAATAATTCAAAAGGAGTTGCCAAGGCAGTCGCGGATGGAACTCTAGAGGACAAGTTTAGCTATGTCCCATCCACGTAGAATAATAGACAAAAGCGAACCAAAGTGCACTTGGTTGATCAGACCATCATGTACCGGTTCTGATTAGACCATATGTTAGTGGACATGCCCAAATAACATGTCTTGATACAAGCTTGATAAAAGAATAAGCTTGCAAAAAGCTAGGCTACATTAGCATCATTAGTCAAGATGGTAAAAACATAGGCACGAGAGATTAAGATTGAAAGAAAGCGGAATGATTCTAAGTCATATCCTGTGTTGGCCTCTATACAGTCGTCCTATATTCTGCTTGTCCAAGTCCTTGGTTGACTAGATGGGTTAGGGCCCTCTAAACTTTACAAGTACCAATGGATTGCTAGGTCACAAGGCATTCTATCCAACTTAAAAGAATTAAACTAATGGTGTTTGGGACAACTAACTAATAGGGTCAATCTCTAGCAAGCACGAAGGGAAGATAAGGATAATGATAGAAGGAATCAAGCAAGATGCAATCGATGAGTCAAACGGTAGATTGAAGAAAGTGGTCAAGTATGTGGATGAGATCCTAGACTTCTAATCCTATTCGCAGGCTTGCTTAGTACGGTAAAGTAACCAAACAATTTATCTTGACCTGCATGGGCCACCACAAAAACATGTAACGCCCCAGTCCCAAAATACGTAGGATTAGGAACGTAGACATGCCAGCTGTATTCATACGAAGTACACTCCAATATATAGAATCCTCGTATGATTACATAAGCTGTAAAATACAGTAGAACCACAACTAATCTCATCCACACAAATAAATGAATAAAAGATATCATATAATGATAATGAATTTTCTTGATACAATATGTTGGGCGGAGACAAATCCACTACCAACAAGTAAAAGGAAAATACATGAGTAAAGAATTGAATTTGGCGAGCGAAGCGAAGACGATCCAAATGCAATCATCCTCGAAGAAATAGCAATGATCACGGCTAGAGCTAGAACACCTGCGAAAGACAATAGCACACACCTGGAGAGATAACCAGGTCCTTAGAGGGACGTAACAAGACACATAATATCATGCCATATAAACTGACTCAAATAAATAAGTCAATTGAATTTACAACATGGTCCAATACACACCTATTGAACGAGCTTACCATCCCCCCAACCAAACAAGGACAGGAGATGGTAAACTAATTCACGATGACGTATCTTTCTATATTATAAATCCAATATGGTATTCGGACCCCAACAAGGTTCAATACCTTCTCATCGAAGTAGTAAGTCACACCTACAACAAAACAAGGACAAGATGTGACGAACTAATCCGTGACAAGTTATTGTCCCAAGCCACGGTCAGATACAAGTACCCAAACCAAAAGTACCCGTACCTAATGGATAAAGGTTCCTAACCGTTCTAAGTGAAATGTAGTTAAGAACAATCCTTCCTACGCATCGACCCTGGCTGAATGGGATCAGCATGGTCCCTCCTTGGGTACCAGAGGCCCCATCAGTAAGAGCATGACGTTCTGCAGAATCGTCAGTGGCCGTCAGTAATCATGGGTCATCAACCCCGTATCTCCAGCGGAGAGTCCGGATCACAAGGGAAGTGCATCGAAGCCCATACGCTAAGGAATTATCCTCCCCGCCCAATGCCTACTGTGTTGTATCCACAACACAAACCACTATAACCGCTAAGTCAAACTAGCATGCAATCTCGATTAGCAGTTATTCCTATCGCACGACTTATACGTACTGGTGGCCAGCCAATCATGCACTTCCGTATTCTACATGTGACACACAACTTCGTGGTACAACGTGTCAAGACCAATGAATGCAACACACAAGGTGGTCCCTTAAATCTAGGTTTAATGTGTAAGAAAAATAATACATAGCAGGAATATAAATGAACAGTAAGTTCTAACAGTTTATGCCATGTATCACAGTTTATTTTGTATAAAGAAGATAAATAATGCATGAAATATGAGCTAAAATAAATAAACAGCTAATGGCAAGGTGTCTTGCCTGGTAGGACGCCTGGTGTGCTGCGATGATTAAGGTGGCACAAACTGTGACTTCGGTGCAACAACTATGCAAGGTGACCTCTGATGTCGGCACGGACGGTTCCATTGGGTTCAGAAGGGTCGATTTAGTTACGATGGACATAAGGTGGTATGAATTTGGTGACAGAATGGGAATAAGAGGATCGGTTACGGACATGAGAGAAATATCAGAAAGAAATTGGATAGATTATAATATATATAGATTTTTAAAAAACTATTTATAATCCTTTAAAATATTATACATAATACTTGAAAATAGTTTATAATAATTTGAATATCAATTGTAAATAAAGCTTATGTTTTGCCTTTATCCCAAAATATTACAAATAACTACTTGAATATATAAGAAGTAATTCAGGCTAAAACTAGTTTCTATCAAATATAGTTTTTAAACTAAAAAAAGGACATAACAATACAAAATAATATAAAAATATTTTAGAAATATTTGTTATAGTGGAAACTCTATTTTATGGATCAAAATATTTAAATAAATACTTAAAATTTTTAGAAAATTATTTCAGGCTCAAAAACCAATCCTTGTCAAAATACAATCAAAATCATATTTGTTTTCAACGTAAGTTTTTAGGAAACTATTTACTATATGTATATATATATAATATCTAATAGTACTAATAACAATATTTATTCATTAATTAACAATATAGTCATACTGTTATTATAAAAAGATAGGAAATAAATAATAATAATAATAATAATAATAATAATAATAATAATAATAATAATAATAATGATTAAAAAGAAAAGAAAATAAATAATTAAATAAAATAATAAAAAAGCAACAACAACACTGGTTCTCCTCGAAAGAGGAGAACCATTCTTAAGTAGAAAAAAGGAGATTAGAGAGAGGGAGGGAAAAAGTAGGGGGAGACGCGACGATCGCCGGGTTCCGGCGTAGGCGGAGGTCGGCAGAGGCGGGGGTTCAGTGGGGGGCTGTGCCGGCTCCAGCGGAAGGCGGCGGCGCTGAAGAGGGCGGTCGCACGCGGCGCTGGGTGCGGGTTTCTATGGGTTGCGGCGGAGGGACGACCAAGGCGAGGGTTTCGTCGGCGGTGGATGGCGCCGGTGGGGGTTCGACGGAGAGAAGCGGCGGCGCTCAGGCGGAGCACTCACCGGAGGAGAACAGCATGGTGTGGCAGGCTGACGCTTCAACGACGAGATGGCGGAGGCTCGACTGGAGGGGTCCGGGAATAGAGGAGCTCCGATCCCTCGTGGGTGGTTCCAGCGACGGAGAAACTGGTGAGGACGGCGGCCAAGGGTGGGGCGACGCCGGAGAAGGTGAGGGTTCTATATTTTTTTTTCCTTGTTGGTTTGGTGTTTGGTTTTAGTGGTGGTGAAGGGTGAATGAGGTTGAGAGGTTGGTCGGGTTACGGTGGCGGTGGTGATGATGGTGGTGGGACTAGGGTTCCGGCGGGGTGAGCTCTGTCCGAACAGGGGACTGGTGGTCGTGACAATTATTTTTTGGGATTTGGATGGAAGAGGCGATAACGGTGGTGGTAATGGTGAGATGTTGCGTAGGTGGCGGCGAGCAGAGCTTGGCCGGGAAGTTGAGGGGCTGGGAGGAGGCGGTTGCGGCGGTGGCCGCGGTGGTGGCGGAGGATTTGGCCGGGATCGAGACTGGGACGGACCGGGAAGTCGGGACAGTGGTAGAGGCGATAGGCTGAGGTTGGGTTGATGATGGCGAGGTTTTGTTGTCATTGCCGTCGTGTCCGGGATGTCGAGCACGACACGAATAATTGTACTGAAGCTGGAATAAGATTCACAGACACGATGCACGCTGGCTTGGGTTGTGGATTAATTTGGAGAAATAATGAATGATGGAAATTGGAGGAGTACCTGCCTATTTATAGGATGTGGGAATTCTCAATTAGATAAGAATTAGGATTTCTTTAAACCCAATTTAGATATTTCCTAATTTAATTTAAAATCAATCCAAGTCCAAATACAAATCAAATTTAAATCAAATTAAATTTTTAGTTTAAAAATCAAATGGGATAAATCAAATTACAAATATTTAACTATTTAATTTATTCCATAAACTCAAATCAAGATTTAAATGCCACAATAATTTTAAAATATATTTTCTAAAATACTAATAATATTAATTTCGAAAATTACATTAAAAATTATAAATATATATGTATGCACAAATAAGGTTTTCATAATTATGTTTTTCCTAGTATACAATAAAATATTATTTATAATTAATAACTGCTAAAAACAAAATGCCTTTTATAGCAAGAATAGAAATTATATATAATATTTTGAAAGTGTGTAATAAAATAAAAAATGTTTTTCTAAAATATGTACGCGCGCACATATTCGCATTCGACGAGCAAGAAAATAAAATTTCGTGCGCGACGTACAATATGACTACGCAACGTACAATACAAATAAAAAAATTAATCAGTACCAAAATCAATAAAAAAAATATAGTAGAAATTTAGGGGTTTTACATTTTTGCCGTGGTTCGGTCGGGTGCGTGGGGAGGATGGGTTTGCTAGGTTTGTGGGGGTGGTTTGGGGTCTGGACTCGTGGCGGACAGCCTGCGGGAATGATAGTGTAGTTTTTTTTTTCTTTTTTGGTGCTGGCGACGGAGGTGGAGAACAGGGGCTCGTCGTTCGGCCTGGGTGGTTTGGGTGGTGCGGTAGTGGGATGATGATGTCGGGTGGTGGTGGTGATTTTCTTGGGTTGATTTGTCGGGGTTGACGGCACGGGGAGGATGGTTGCAGCGGTGGCGATGACGGTGACGGTGGTGGCTAGGTTTGACCGATGCTTCGGGTCGACGGGACAGAAGGAGGCGAGGTAGCGACGACTGGGTTAGGTTAGGGATTTGGGTTGAGTCAAGGATGTTGTCAAGACGTGTCGGGTGTGTCCGACATGATGATGGTCACGAGGAGATGCGTCCGGGTGTGTCGGACGTGATGAAGATAATGTATTTGTAAAAGAAAATAATAGTGGATGGAAAAGGCACGGACACGGACACGGTGCACAGTTTTTTTTTGGATGGAAAAATTTATGGATGTGAGAAATTTTTTGAGGAGTACCTGCCTATTTTTAGGATATGGGAATTCCCAGTTGGATAAGGATTAAGATTTTTAAAACCCAAATAGATAATTTTTACTATTAAATTTAAAACAATACATTCATATCTAAATCTAAATCCAAATCCAAATCCAATTTAAATATAGATAAATAACACATTTAAATTAAACTATTTAATTTAAATCAATAAATCTAATCACCATTTAATTTATCATAAGTAAATCCAAAATATCTTTTATAGAATTTATATAATAATTAATTTCAAAAATCATAATAAATATTTAAGTATTAATAGGAAACAAATTCACACTACCTTTTTATTTAAATAGCATAATAATTTCGAAAATGATAATAAATATTTTAAATAGTAATATGAAATATCTTTAAAAAAATTTCAAAAATAAACATAAATATTCAAATATTTAAAATGCCTTCTTGCTAAATAATTTATTATAAATAATAAAAATTAATTTTTGAAAATGTATATGAAATAATTTTCATGTGTTTTAGTCGAGTAGAATATTCACATAAATCTAGTTTTCTAAATTACCATTAAAATAAGATAGCCTTTTATAAATAATTAAAATAATAAGTTTGACAAACTCGATAGATACTTTTCACAACTTTTAATAAAAATAATTATTATATATATATTTTGAAACCATCACCGATAATAAAATAAAAACCATTTTTGTAAAAATATGTACCTCGCACATATTCGCACTCGACGAGTAAATACGAAAAACGTAAATTCTCGCGCGACGTACAATACGACTATGCGATGTATAATACAAAAAAATCAGTACTAAAAATATAGTAGAAATTTAGGGGGTTTACATCCTACCCAACTTACAAGAATTTCATCCTCGAAATTAAAAATAAGGAGGAGGGTTTGAAAGGCACAATGGTATATTGATAAGGAAATATGATCAAGTCTTTGGGCGAGGCAAGGTAACGACGTTCAACGCAACATGCATTAGAAAGTCGTGATTTCAATAGCGGCGAAAATAATCATGGATATGGCTAATTTATGCAAGAAAGAAAATGATTAAGGGTAAGTTTAACCAAGATAACATGCAATAAAGAATAGTGTTGTATCAAGAGAAAAATAGATTAGAGATCTTGAAGATATGGTATCTTGAGAGTAGGTTGAGGGCACGAAACAATTAGAATCACTCCTAAATTTAAGTGATTGGAAGGTCACGATAGAAGGCCGAGGAAGGAACGAGTAGTTAAGACAAAGATATAGTCACATTGAGTGTTAATGGTCATAAGAGATAGGATAGCTAGAGGAAAATTTAAGAACAAGCGCCTTCGTCCTTCTAAAATGGGTGAAGGCGAAAGCAATATAGAGTTCAAAGACGATATTATCGAAATACGAATATGTGGTTCAAAGGCGACCGAATAACTTCAAAAAGAATTTCCAAGGCAGTCGTGGATGGAATTCTAGAGGCCAAGTTTAATCTTGTCCCATCCACGTAGAATAATAGATAAAAGCGAACCAAAGTGCACTTGGTTGATCACACCATCATGCACCGGTTCTAATTAGACAATATGCTAGTGAGCGCTCAATAGCATATGTCATGAACAAGCTTGATAAAGAATTAGCTTGCAAATACTAGGCTATATTAGCATCATTAATCAAGATAGTAAAAACATAGGCACGATGGTAAAAAAAAACAAATATGAATAGTCTAAGAGTTATAAGGATATAAGTCTTGTTATTCCTATACCATCATTCTACGGTCTTATTGACCAGGGCTTGGTTGACCAAATAGGTTAAATTCTTCTAGTCTCTATAGTCTAGATAATACTATTTGTATTCCCTTAATGGTCAAGGGTGTGTCAGGTCGTGGAATATTCTACCCAACTTAAAGAATTAAGCTAAGGGTGTTTGGGACATCTAACTAGTAGGGTCAATCTCTAGCAAGCACGAAGGGAAGATAAGAATAATGATAGAAGGAATCAAGCAAGATGCAGTCGATGAGTCGAACGATAGTTCAAATATGGAATCGAGGAAGGAGGTCAAGTATGTGGATGAGATCCTAGACTTCTAATCCTATTCGTAGGCTTGCTAGGTACGGTAAAGTAATCAAATAATTTATCTTGACCTGCATGGGCCACCACAAAAACATGTAACGCCCCAGTCCTAAAATACGTAGGACTAGAAACGTAGTCATGCCAGCTGTATTCATACGAAGTACATAGGCCTCGTATGGATACATGAGCTGTAAAATGCAGTAAACCACAACTAACTAATCTCATCCATAGAATAAGGAAATAAAAATATCAAATAATGAATAGTCTTGATACAATATATTGGGTGGAGACACATCCACTACCAACAGAATAAGAGAAGATGTACATGATATACAAAAGTATCGTCGAAGATAGCAAGATAGATCCAAGACGCATCATCTTCGAATAAATGAAGAAGATCACGACCTCGGCTAGAATACCTGCGGAAGACATGAACACACACCTGAAGAGATAACCAGGTCCTCAGAGGGACGTAACAAGACACATAATATCATGCCAATAACTGAATAAATAAAGCTCAACATAAAAGTATATGTGACTACACAAATAAAGGTCCTTAACCATTCTATGTGAAAATGTATATTGAAGACAACCTTCCACACAAGGGCACCCGAGACTAGAAATACGGCGCGTTATCGTTTCAACCGAGATACTAGTGGCATCTAGAGGAAAATAAATAAATACACAGCACACTAGTCTCTCGGGTGAGTCACTAACGACAACTAGAGGAAAGTAAATACACGACACATTTGTGTTTCAACCGAGGCACTAGTGGCATCTAGAGAAAAGTAAATAAATGCACAACACGCTAGCTCACGGCTGAGTCACAAATGGCAGCTAGAGGAAAGTAAATGTGTGAAAGCCCCTGCGCCGAATAACTGTCTTTCCTTCCCCTTGCACTACTCGTGCTGAATCCACACCACGATATTTCTAATAACTGCTAAGTCTTCTAGACAAATCTATTAGCAGTTATATCCTAACGCTCGTCCTGTATGCACCGATGTACGGTCGGTACGCAAGTCCGAATCTATATGCGACTCGCGACTTCGTGGCACACATGTGTCGAGGCCAATGAATGCGACACAAACCAAGGGCGGTCCCTTAACTCTAGGCCAAATGCATAAAGAAAAACTAAAGTATAGTAATTTGCAACTACATATGGTTTTGAAAGAACAACTTATAAGAAATAAAACATGCATGATATTGAGCAAGAAATTAAACAGTAAAGGCAAGATGTCTTGCTTGGTAGGATCGCCTGGTGTGATGCGATGATCATGATGGCACAACATTTGGTTGCGATGATACAACTATGCAAAATAGCCTCCGATGATGGAATGGACTGTTCTGTCGAGCCCAGAACGGTCAGATTGGTTAAGGGTCGACATGAGGTTGTACATAATTGGTGAGGGAATAGGATAAAGAGGATTAGGTATGCACAAGGATTGATATTTAGAAGAAATTTGCGTAAACAATACTTATACTATTTTAGAAAAAATAGTTTACGATACTTGAATATATTTTTGTTAGTTAAAATAGTTTTAGATAAATATTTTAAAAAAATCTAAAAATTATTATAGGCTAAAAACTAAGTTTAACAACATAAAATTTATAGGTAGCAAAATTATATTCCATTAGTAAAAATATTTTAGATAAATATTTAAAAAAAATTTGTTAATCATCTGAAAGATATATTGTTATAGGTCAAAATATTTCTCGATAATTATCAATAATCTAGAAATTTATTTAGGTTTTAAAACCATATTTTGAAACATAGGCCAAGCCAAATATAGTGTATATATATATATATATATATCTCCAAAGATTTAAGAAGAAGGAAAAATAGATAACAAAGATAATAATAGTAAATAATTATATACCAACACTGACTACTTAAATTTGAGATATAATAATACTAGTATCTATATTTAAATTAGCTTTCTTGTAGCTAATTAATTATAGTCAACAAGCAAGCCAAAGAGGCAAAAGGAACTGTACATTTTAGTTTTTGAAGGCTCGAGGAGGCTGATGTTTCCAAGGAGACACTGGTTTACTTGTTATTATTAAAACGAACTGTTGTGGTCAATACCAATGTCATGGGAGAAGTTAAATAACATTAATGATGATGAATCATCATTTAATTTCTTTAAAGGGAGAGAGTTGAGTGGAGAGAGGAAAGAGAATAGAGGGGCAAGAGCGAAAGGGAGAGGTGAGAGCGAGAGATGACCGGAGAGAGAGAGGAAGCGGCGATCGGAGCAGAAAAGCGGCTGCAGCGGCGAGCCGAGGGAGAGGGACGAGTGGTCGGAGAGAGAGAGAGAGAGCGGCAGAGGGTTTTTGGCTACGGCGGACGCGGGGGACATGGGGCTCGGGCACGCCGGAGATGCGGTGGTCGCAGCCAAGGGAGGCGGCGAGCGGCCGGGCGGTTGGGTGCGGCGCTCGCGGACGGGTGCGGTTAGATCGAGTGGTGGAGGTGGTGGTGGCGTTCACCTAGTCTCAGATGGGGCAGGGAACGCGGAGTCGTCGACGGTCGACAGATCCGGCTCTCATCGGCGGCGAGGTTGGGTATGGTTTTCCTTCTTCATTTTCCTTGGGGTGGTGATTTTGGAGGTGTGTGTGGGTCAGGTTTTTGCCGAGGTTCGGTCGGGTGCATAGGGAGGATGGGTTTTGCTAGGTTTGTGGGGGTAGTTTGGGGTCTGGACTCGTGGCGGACGACCGGCGGGAACGATAGTTTAGTTTTTTTTTCTTTTTTGGTGCTGGCAACGGAGGTGGAGAACAGGGGCTGGTCGTCCGGCCTGGGTGGTATGGGTGGTGCGGCAGTGGGATGATGATGTCGGGTGGTGGTGGTGATTTTTTTGGGTTGATTTATTGGGGTTGACGGCACGGGGAGGATGGTTGCAGCGGTGGCGATGACGATGACGGTGGTGGCTAGGTTTGGCCGGTGCTTCGGGTCGACGGGACCGTAGGAGGCGAGGTGGCAACGCTGGGTTAGGTTAGGGATTTGGGTTGAGTCAAGGATGTTGTCAGGACGTGTCGAGTGTGTCCGACACGATGATGGTAACGAGGAGATGCGTCTGGTTGTGTCGGACGCGATGAAGATAATGTATTTGTAAAAGAAAATAATAGTGGATGGGAAAGGCACGGACACGGACACGGTGCACAGTTTTTTTTAGATGGAAAAATTTGTGGATGTGAGAAATTTAAGGAGGAGTACCTGCCTATTTATAGGATGTGGAAATTTCCAGTTGGATAAGGATTGAGATTTTTAAAACCCAAATAGATAATTTTTACTATTAAATTTAAAACAATACATTCATATCTAAATCTAAATCCAAATCCAATTTAAATATAGATAAATAACACATTTAAATTAAACTATTTAATTTAAATCAATAAATCTAATCACCATTTAATTTATCATAAGTAAATCCAAAATATCTTTTTATAGAATTTATATAATAATTAATTTCAAAAATCATAATAAATATTTAAGTATTAATAGGAAACAAATTCACACTACCTTTTTATTTAAATAGCATAATAATTTCAAAAATGAGAATAAATATTTTAAATAGTAATATGAAATATATTTAAAAATTTTTTGAAAATAAACATAAATATTCAAATATTTAAAATGCCTTCCTGCTAAATAATTTATTATAAATAATAAAAATTAATTTTTGAAAATGTATATGAAATAATTTTCATCTGTTTTAGTCGAGTAGAATATTCACATAGATCTATTTTTCTAAATTACCATTAAAATAAGATAGCCTTTTATAAATAATTAAAATAATAAGTTTGGTAACCTCGATAGATACTTTTTACAGCTTTTAATAAAAATAATTATTATATATATATATTTTGAAACCATCACCAGTAATAAAATAAAAACTATTTTTCTAAAAATATGTACCTCGCACGTATTCGCACTCGACGAGTAAATACGAAAAACGTAAATTCCCGCACGACGTACAATACGACTATGCGATGTATAATACAAAAAAATCAGTACTAAAAATTTAGTAGAAATTTAGGGGTTTTACATGAATGAATCCACTTGAAATAAGCTTATTGACTTCACTCTCGATGGCCTCCATGATATCTGGTCTGAATCATCGTTGCTGCTGCTTCACTGGCTTAGCTTTAGACGAGATATTTAGGCAGTACATAGCTACTTTAGGGTCCAAGCCTGACATGTCTTTATAGCTCCATGCAAAGACGTCAATGTATTCTCTTATAAGCTGTATAAGAGATTGTCGTTTTTCGCCAGACAGACTTTTGCTGATAAAGATTGGTTTAAGAGATGATTCATCTCCTAAATTAACTTGGACGACTTTGTCTTCAGTAGGTGGTTCACGTTCTTCGAAACGTAACTCCCATCTAGTGTCCATCTTTTGAGCCCATTGTTCGAGCTCGATTGATTAGACATCGTCTACAATTTGGTCAACTGACGCCATGTTGACGGACAAAGTTGCTTTGAACATATCTCCAATGCTGGAGTCTGAATCCCAAAGGCAAGAATCAGAAGAATGAGAACAACGATCTGCTTCGACGTCTGATCTTTCAGGAGTTGTTGGAGGAGTGACATAACCCAAACCAACACCATTTTGTTGATAATAGTTCTCGGGTTTGCCGGAAGGAGCAAAGTGACGTATTGGCAACCGTCGTCCCTGACCGTAATTTAGCCCCTGGTCGCTTTTTATATCATATCCCATGTTCTGGATGATATTCTTGGCTTGCCAACTATATCGAAAAAGTTGTATTTTTCCAGAGTCATAGTCAGCTTCAGTGTTGTGATTGGGAGAAGTAGAGTCCAGAACGAACTTTCTTTCGCCAATTATTCGACCGAAGATTATTAGTTCTTCAACCTTCTTTCTAGCTGGAACGATGAATTTGTGGATATCTTCTGGCCGAACTTTTTGCCACAGATGAGGCATCGTGACCGGCATACAGAGATGTGGTCCTGTGCCGTGCTCTAGAGCGTACATCATATCTATGTACTGGTTTACAGATTGGTAGACATCGGAGTAATTAAAAGATAAACCTTTACTTAGAAAATACGCAAGTTCTTCTTCAGGGATAACATCATCCATTGAAGGCACATTATTTTGATTATTGATATACTCATTGAGAGGATCATTGTCTGGAACAGGAGCCACAGCCTTGGCCAAGTTTACCACATAAGGTAACTGATTGGGAGGATGGACTTTAGCAGGTTCCACCGAGGTGTCTTGTGGAGAGTGATGGTCAATGGTTTGACCTTATCAGGAATTTTCTTTTTAACCTAGATTGTGAGAGGCTTTAGTATATTTTTGGAGTAGTACGTCCTTTGACTCGGATAGTCAGGGGACCATTACTGGAGGATGAAATCACTTCAGCTTCATCGTCAGCTTCGTTGCTGTCATCCATGGAGGGCTGAGATTGATAAAGTATCGAATATACGTAGTAGGCTTGAATGCCCTTAGAAGGATCAACATCGGCAAACTCCGTATTCACGACGCCATCGCTGTTGAAGTACTTGAAGTACTGATGAAGTGTGGAAGGAACGATCATGTTCTCGTGTATCCACGGACGTCCCAACAAGACGTTGTAGGATACATTGGCGTCGATTACATAACAAGAAACCTCTATTCGAAGATCACCAATCTGACACTTGATATGGATCTTGCCCAGCGGGTGGCTTCTTCCAACATTGAAAGCCATGATAGTTGTATTGGTTGCAGATAGCTTGTGCAAAGGGATTCCTAGAATTTGGAGTAAACTTCTAGGAATGATGCTGAGGGAGGAACCTGGATCGATGTGCATCCGATCCACCTTAATCGCCTCGATATACCTTGTATAGTACAGAGGTCTATCATGACGATTATTTTTTAGTAGCATGTCCTCTTGTGAAAAGGTGATGTTGGGCACCACTTCCATAGTACTGTGGCAGTGGGGACAGGAGACAGGATCTTCAGCGGGGGCTTTGACTTCAGCGAGATAAGAGTCGACATGTAGTAATGCCTCACTTAAGGCCTTTCGCGTTTCTTTGGAGAGTCACAATAGATTGAACAGAGACAACCTGACAGGTGTATTGGCCAGTTGTGCCAGTATGTCAAAGTTGTAAGGCCAATCCATGCCGTCGGAAGTTGGCGCCTTCAGAGACTTGTCAAATTGTGTCTCTTTCTGCTTGGCTTTGTCGGTAGTGGAAGGCTTAGACGGACCGGCTTCTGAACTTGTGGGGGCAGCAGGAGCTTGAGAAGGTACTGCTTCTTCTTGTGCAGGGTCATAAGCCTGTAGGTAAGCCTTCCCAGATCTTGTCTCACCAGATAGAACTTCGTAAATGGAGGAAGACACCATATGACATGATTTTTATTTCTTGCCCCTCTTTACTTTGGAAGATACCACCACCTGTGTCATTTCTTGCACAAGGTCCGGATGGACCCACATGATCTCCCCATATTTAGTCGTGAGTGGCACCAAGGTTGAGTTGCGAGCTGGCGACAGGTTGACGAATTCCATTATTGCCTTGGGGATTGGGACTACGCCGTCTGGGACTTATGTGGGAGAAAAGTCACCAAATTGAAGAGAGATCATGTTAGAAGATACGACATTGTCTTCAGCTTCGAGGTTGATCACTTGACTATCGATAAGCTGTTGTATCTTCTTCTTCAGGATGATACAATCCTTGGTAGAGTGGTACACGTACTGATGATAAAGACAGTACTTGGGATCGTTGAGTTGGTTTGCCTTCGCAGGACGTCGTGGTGGAGGCAATGTCAGTTTATTACCCTTCGTCAATGTGTGAAAAATGGTAATAACATCGTCCTCGTCAAAGGAGAAAGTCTCCTTAGGTTTGTCAGAAGCACCCTGAGAATTGGAAGCTCCTTTGGAAGTGTCGACCTTCAAGACTTCTTTTTCTTTACCCCTACGGACAGGGATAGTTTGAGGGTGCTTGCCTTTATCTTCAGATTTGGGTGTTCTCAACCCCAGTAATTCCAGATTAGGGACGTCATTTTCAGCAGCATCAGCGGCCCCAATGAAAGCTGGCCATGTATCATACTTATGTATGCCCATACAGAACTTCAATGTAGGAAGGAAGTTATGTCGACAAGTATCCATAAGTTCTAAGTCTAGTATACCGAAGGGCATTTTCAAAGCTAGTCATTCGATAAAAGCAATGACAGACTCAGTCTTCCTTTGCTTGGTCTCAATGAGGGTGGACATACTAACATGCATGCCACTCTCGTAAAACCTGTTGAGGAATAACCTCTCCAAGTCTTTAAAGGAATTGATACAACCGTCGGGCAGACTGCAGAAGCATTCAAAAGCTACCCCCTGCAAGGTGCTAATAAACAGCTTTGACAAGAACAGATCGTCCCTGGGTAAGTGTAGAGTCCGCGTGTTGAAGTATGTCATGTATTGGCGAGGAGAAGTCATCCCGTCAAATGAATTTAGTGTCAGTGGCTTGTAGTTAGGAGGGCAAGTAGCATTCTCCCATTCATGAGGGTAAGGTTGAGATATCCCCATCTTCTGAAGCTCGTCTTTGTGTGAGATGGTATCGAGATGGGAAACAAGAGAATCAATTGTATCCTGTTGATTGAGTAAGTGTTAAGAAACGGCTGCTGTACGGTTGTCAGGTGTCGTTGGTGAAGGACCACCCCCAGCATTTGCAAGATTTGGAGGAGGCATAACGGAATGATACTCCTTTTGTAGTGAAGGAGGGTTGTTGCTATGAGCCTGACTAACGTGTGCCGAGACATTTTGTTGAGGTGGAGGAACAGCCCCAACAGCTTGGATCGCCATGATACTGGTAAGCATATCAGTGATCTTAGCAAATGCTGTTTCAAGACCCTCTAGCCGTTTGTTAGTCTGATCACTGGCTTCTTTAGGTCTCTCTCCATCCGCTATGTATGTAGATAAATGCGAGGACGAACAGAGGAAACAGTACAACCGGTGCTGATACTGTCTGTCTCTAAGTTGAAAAGTCCCTCGTCTTCAGGTAGGGGAGGTAGATAGTCACCGTCAGACTCGGAGAGATCATCGTCATCTGGAAGGCTACCCTCGGTGTAAAGGTTATATGCTTCAGACTCTGAGGAAATACTACCCCCAGCTGAAGGATCATCACCTCCAGCTTGGGAGTCCTCGTCGTCTATACGGAATCTCATTCTTGACCGAGTACCCATATAGACTCCTTCAGATGTGACAGCTTGCTGGCTATCTGTTGGCAGACTTCTTCTTCTGTTTGCGAAACTGAGAGAAAAAGTTGGGTTCATGGTCCACCTTCTTTGATTGGGGCTCCCGTAAGGGGGACCCCATGAAGCCATGTTGGATGAAACACAGCGGCTTTTCATCATCAGAGCGATACAGTCGTCGAAACACGGACTGCCTCTGAGGCACTCTCATTGCTTTGGAGCAGCAACAGTTGATGACAATACTGGTACACGGATGTACGCCATGAATTGTCATATCCTCCTTCGATTTACGCTTATGATTTATCATATCGCGTAAGTCAGCGGAAGGGAGTTTTGACTTAAAACCCATGTCACATGCATCGCCGAGCTTTGCATATGGGTTTATAAGGAGAGTTGGCGCATCCAGACTTAGTTCACGTGCAGGGGCAACCCCCACACCTAAGTTCTTTGATGACCTTGAAGACAGCCCCGTGCTATACGCTTTGGGGCCTGTCTTTTTGCTGTGGGCGTATAGACCCGGGAGTTTGCCTTTGGGCGTATGCTTCCCAGAAGTCTTGGCAGTATGCCTAAGCTTCCTCGATGTGGGCGTATAGTATGGGTCAGTAGAGCTTGGGCATATAGCCTTGGTCGCATGACCCTGGATGCATAATCTGTCGAAGACAGAAGTCTTCTGGTCGGAGTTATATGCCTATACACCCTATTGGGCGCATAGCTTTGGGCGCATGCTTGGTGAAGCGGTGCTGTTTTCTTCCAGTTTTGTCTCCTTCGTTCGTGAGCCTCGCTGAGTTTGCCCAGAGTGTCGAACACTTCGATTCTTGGCATCGTAGTGTTTTTCTTTGCCAAGTCGCGAGCGTTGAACACTCGTTGTTAGTTGCACAAGAGAGAAGTCGCTGGGTGTAACCCCTCTTCCCAAAATTTTGATAATATTTTTATTTATTTATTTGAATTAAATGGTGATTTTTAGAGTTTTATAAATAATTATTTAGTTAATTATTACGGTAGATGATTTTGGCCATGTTGGAGTTTTGGAGTACACGGTGACTAGCAATCGTGGTACGGATAGTGCCATGGCGTGCTTTGGCTAGTGTATTAGCCCTGGTAGGGAAGGCCGAGCCATAGTGATGTCCTAACTAGGAAAACCAGGCCAAGTTGCGACTTAACCTTTACCGAAGATTTATTTATTTATTAATTATATTATTGAGTTTTAGGGAAACCGGTTATACCATTTTAGTCCGAACTGGACCCGAACTGAGCTCGAGCCCATGTAGTCATGCGGCACGTCCAATGACATTCGTGTTGATGGAATTTGATATGAGGGTGTTGTAGTTCGTTTTAAGGATTTAATAAGTATTTTCTAGTATTCGTAATTAAATATTATAAATATTATTATTAGTGATATTCAGTGACTTTTGCATAAAATAGGTCTTCGTACATTTTAGGATTATTAGACTGCGCATAATGGTATATATACACCATTACTGTTTTATTGAATTTCATTATTATTATTATTTTATTGAGGTTATTATTATATAATATTATTTTATTATTATTGGTGTATTATCTTTGTCAATTAAATATTATTATGTATAGTCATATATATATTCAAGTAGGGCCTACACTAGGAATATAATACATTGGGGTTTTATTTAGTTTTTATGGATATTACTATATAAGTATTTATATGAGTATATATATATATATATATATATATATATATATATATATATATATATATATATATATATATATATATATATATATATATATATATATATATATATTAATAAAGGAAAGAAAAAAAAGAAAAGAGGAAAACCCATCTCAGTTGAACCCTTCCAGCCGAGCAGGCCCCAACCCGAACTAACTCCCCCAAGCAAACCGAGAGCATTAGGCTATATATATACGGTTATATGTATATAGAAATTAGCGAGTACGAGAGAGAAAGGTCGAGACCAAACCCTAACACCTACGCCCGCCGACCCCTACACCTGGGCACACCCCACGCGCGCGCGGGCCGCCGCTGGCCAGAGAGCCGCTGGAGGACGGCCGACAACGGTGACAGCGCGCGGATCCAGAACAGAGCGCGGCAGCAGCGAATGGCAAGGATCGCAGTGACTTCGCGACGCAATATCTCAACGATCGTTTGATCGTTTTGAGTCTCGTAAACTCTGGTTTGATCATGTTATAACCCTCCTAAATTCCTATTAAATATTTTAAATTCTAGTGACCTGAAACTCGAGAGAAATCGAGTTGAAAATCATCAAAAAACTGTCGAAACATGACACCTAAATCAGTCTAACGACTCTAGTTCACGGTCAGTTTTCTTCCAACCCATTCACGATTTCGAAATTCTATTTAAAGAAACTTATAAACAATATATAGGAGATGGAAACCCTTCTTTTTGTTCCTGTATTCATGCATTGCGTGCCGAATAAACATCATCCAAAGATTAGGAAAAATCTGTTTTAAAATATTAAAAATATTGAAAAACTCTTCGGTACGACGTGCGTTCCGCCAATCCGGGCGAGGTGGTCACGAACTAAAAGCATCGAAAGGTGCATAACGGCTTCGTGGACGTGTGGGCTTTGACGGAATTCAAATTGGTTGCGTGTGCGCGACGAATTTGATGTGTATTTGTCAAAATTCACCGTATCGGTCTCTGTGCAAATTTTGTAATTACTTTGTGCACGCTCGTCAGATCGAGACGAAACTTGTGCCAACATGACCGTATCATTTTTCTGGTCCTGTATGCCAAGTTTGGTCCAATTCTGAGACAGTTGATCGGATCGCCGTTTTGCGGGCCCCACGGTCCGATTCAACG
The DNA here is from genome assembly GCA_029216955.1 of Iris pallida. Classification (NCBI taxonomy): domain Eukaryota; kingdom Viridiplantae; phylum Streptophyta; class Magnoliopsida; order Asparagales; family Iridaceae; genus Iris; species Iris pallida. The sequence goes on along the minus strand of JANAVB010033216.1, from coordinate 3,259,048 downwards.
GGCGATTTTGTGCACGGCCTACCGAAATCCAACTTTGGACATACGATCGGGTTCGTATCATCAAAACAAATTCGTAGATATATAGTTTGATGACTTTAGAGACCATTGACTCTGGCACACTTTTTGGTGCAAAGCGGGTCCAACGGCGGACACCGTTTTGACCCAAAATTACCGTTTTGCCCCTGTATCCAGAATTGGACTTAAGGATAGGCAATTCTAGCTATTTTGACTATTCTGAGAATATTGGTAATGTTTATTTCAGCATCCGGAGATCGTTGTACGAGTTTTGACTATTGTGGCACACTGAGTGGTTTGGATTACCTGTTTCACCAGCAGAGGACCACAGGCGAGTACAGTTTATTGTTTGTTTTCAGTATTGATCTTTACTATGCATCATTGTTGGTCGATAGATATGTGATTTCAGTTTTATGTTGATTTTGTTCCTTGTTGTGTCGGGAGAGTGAAATACCAACGATGTGTGATCTGACTTTAGACCGTATAGACCGTATAGACCGTGATTATTATTGCATTTATACTGTGTAGACCGTGATTATTATTGTATTTATACTATATAGATCGTGTAGACCGTGATTATTATTTTTATAGACAGTGTTTCTTTATTACAGTATTTCGTGTAGACCATGTAACTTTAGATCGTGTAGACCGTGTCGCATAATTGTCCCAAGACCGATCACATATCAAAGGTACTTCAGTCGGTCAGTTGGTGAGTATTTTATTGTATTTCATTTTCTGTTCTTGGTATTCAGTTTTATTCTGTCTTTCTTCATTTTCTTTTTATAAATCATATGTCTAAAGGCTAACCTCTGTTATATAGTCATTTTCATATATTGGAATTGTGTTCAGTGAATTGTACTCGTTTCATTCCTAACTGGAAACCAATATTTTTCAGGTTAGCCGTGGATTTACTTAGCATGGGAGATACAGGTGTACTTGCAGACAAAAGCCTAGAGACTAGCTAGATAGCTGAGTTGTAGTCATTCCAATATTTGTACAAGTTTATATTTTTCTGCAAATGTAAAACTTGGAAATATTATAAGTTTAAATTAATTCTGTGAATGAGCATTATTTGTGATTTTGTGAGTTGTGGCTATACAACGTTCTACCGCCGACACTGCGGCGTAGGCTGGCTTGGACACGTCTCGTATCCGTAGAAAAAAAATGGGTGCGGGTCATGACAAGTTTTTGTGGTGGCCCATGCAGGTCTATTTTTGCAAATTAGGCAAACTCGTGATAGTACTTAAGTTAGTCGTACTATTGTGAGCCTGCGACTAGGAAATGCTTATTCACGAGTTAGGATTAATTTAATTTAAGAGAATGACTAGGACTAGGAGTCCCTTATACAAGTTTACCGATGGGTAGTCTAGGCCATAAAATTTAGAGGAGGAGTTATTAATTTTGATAGTTGTCAGATCCCCATAGGTACACTATTACCTCTTGATATGATGATATGATCCAATGTGGATAGGTTATTCACTTGGTGAGACAGAGCTTCATAGAATTAATGATCTAACCTTGATAAATTATTCAATTCCTTCTCTTGCCTCTTTAGATATCGTCATCATATCTTAGTCCGAATTGCCTATTTAGTTCCTATTTTGTCCTAGGAATTATTATTATTTTTTATATAATTTTGATTAGGTTATCCATATACGGACCTCGAGTTACTATATAAGTATTTATATGAGTATATAAATATAAATATAAATATAAATATAAATATAAATATAAATATATATATATATATATATATATATATATATATATATATATATATATATATATATATATATATATAGTTATATTAATAAAGGAAAGGAAAAAAAAAGAGGAAAACCCATCTCAGCTGAACCCTTTCAGCCGAGCAGGCTCTAACCCGAACTAACTCCCCAAAGCAAACCGAGAGCATTAGTCTATATATATATATACGGTTATATGTATATAGAAATTAGCGAGTACGAGAGAGAGAGGTCGAGACCAAGCCTTAACACCTACGCCCGCCTACCCCTACACCTGGGCGCACCCCCACGTGCGTGCGGGCCGCCACTTGCCGGAGAGCCGCCGGAGGAAGACCGACAATGGTGACAGCGCGAGGATCCAAAACAGAGCGCGGCAGCAGCGAATGGCAAGGATCGCTGTGACTTCGCGACGCAATATCTCAACGATCGTTTGATCGTTTTGAGTCCCGTAAACTTTGGTATGATCTTGTTATAACCCTCTTAAATTTTTAATAAATAGTTTAAATTCTAGTGACCCAAAACTCGAGAGAAATCGAGTTGAAAATCATCTAAAAATTGTCGAAACAGGACACCTAAATCAGTTCAACGGCTCTTGTTCACGGTCAGTTTTCTTCCAACCCATGCACAATTTTGAAATTCTATTTGAAGACACTTATAGACAATATATAGGAGATGGAAACCCTTCATTTCGTTCCTATATTCATGAATTGTGTGCCAAATAAACAACACCCAAAGATTAGAAAAAAATTGTTTTAAAATATTAAAAATATTGAAAAACTCTTCGATACGACGTGCGTCCCGCCAATCCGAGCGACGTGGTCATGAACCGAAAGCATCGAAAGGTGCGTAACGGCTTCATGGACGTGTGGGCTTTGACGGAATTCAAATTGGTTGCGTGTGCACGACAAATTTGATGCGTATATGTCAAAATTTACCGTATCAGCCTCTGTGTAAATTTTCTAATTACTTTGTGCACGCTCGTCAGATCGAGATGAAACTTGTGCCAGCAGGACCGTATCATTTTTCTGGTCTTGTACGCAAAGTTTGGTCCAATTCTGAGACAGTTGATCGGATCGTCGTTTTGCGGGCCCTACGGTCCGATTCAACAGGCGATTTTGTGCACGGCCTACCGGAATCCAACTTTGGACATATGGTCAGGTTCATATCGTCAAAACGAATTCATAGACATGTAATTTAACAACTTTAGAGACCATTGACTCTGGTACGCTTTTCGGTGCAAAGCGGGTCAAACGGTGGACACCATTTTGACCCAAAATTACCGTTTTGTCCCTGTATCCAGAATTGGACTTAAGGATAGGCAATTCTAGCTATTTTGACTATTCTGAGAACATTGGTAATGTTTATTTCAACATCCGGAGATCGTTGTACGAGTTTTGACTATTGTGGCGCACTGAGTGGTTTGGATTGCCGGTTTTACCAGTAGAGGACCACATGCGAGTACAGTTTATTATTTGTTTTCAGTATTGATCTTTACTATGCATCATTGTCAGTCGATAGATATGTTATTTCAATTTTATGTTAATTTTGTTCCTTGTTGTGTCGGGAGGATGAAGTACCAACGATGTGTGATCTGACTTTAGACCGTGTAGACCGTGATTATTATTACATTTATACTGTGTAGACCGTGTAGACCGTGATTATTATTGCATTTATACTGTGTAGATCGTGTAGACCGTGATTATTATTTTTGTAGATAGTGTTTCTTTATTGCAGTATTTCGTGTAGACCGTGTAACTGTAGACCGTGTAACTTTAGATCGTGTAGACCGTATCGCATAATTGTCCCGAGACCGATCACATATCAAAGGTACTTCAGTCGGTCAGTTGGTGAGTATTTTATTTTATTTCATTTTCTGTTCTTGGTATTCAGTTTTATTCTGTCTTTCTTCATTTTCTTTTTATAAATCATATGTCTAAAGGCTAACCTCTGTTATATAGTCATTTTCATATATTGGAATTGTATTCAGTGAATTGTACTCGTTCCATTCCTGACTGGAAACTAATATTATTCAGGTTAGCCGTGGATTTACTTAGCATGGGAGATACGGGTGTACTTGTAGACAAAAGCCTAGAGACTAGCTAGATAGCTGAGTTATAGTCATTCCAATATTTGTACAAGTATATATTTTTCTGCAAATGTAAAACTTGGGAATATTGTAAGTTTAAATTAATTATGTAAATGAGCATTATTTATGATTTTGAGCATTGTGGCTATACAACGTTCTACCGCCGACACTATGACGTAGGCTGGCTTGGACACGTCTCGTATCCGCAGAAAAAGAAGGGCGCGGGTCGTGATACTGGGCTAGTAGAGCCCGGAACGGTATGAGCCTTCTTCATTTGTGGAGCTTCTATGGCAGAGCCATGTGCCCACATAGGAGCTCTATGCGCCCACGTGGCAGAGTCCTTCGGTTGCATATCTTCTATGACACCGGCAGGATATGCACCACGAGCCTTCGGAAGCCAAGTCTTGTGAGACTTGTTTGGCTTCTCTGATTTTGAGGGAGTAGAGCCGTCCCTCGAGAGCATCTCTTCGAACGCCTACTGATCGAACTTCACGATAAACATCTTCTGAATGCTCCCCACTTTGTCGGTATCGGATTGCGTCACCACCTTCTCGTTAGAGGAAAAGGTAGTCCCCAGCAGAGTCGCCATTTTTATGGACACACACAAGAAAGAAGAAGAAATGCTGTCTTTTTTTATTGGCGCAAGGCACTACAAATCGAGTACGCCTGAGAGATCCTGCACTGAGGATCCCCGAGTACAAAAAGAATTCTGGGGAATGGGACGATGGAGATCGAGTGGCAGTTGCCCCTTTACTCCGATGATACTCCGATTACAAAAGTGGGAGAAAATCTTAGAAAATTGCTAACTCTCGGCTTACTGGCAAGATGTGCAGCAATTTGGCTCTTGAAAATGCTCTCCTTTCTGTGTTTTGAAGATGTATGAGACCCCTTTATATAGTCATTTCCGTGCTGGAATGATGTTATGCTCCCACATGAGAAAATATACTAATTTTCATGTGGGCGCATGGTCCTGCTTTGGGCGCATAGAGTGTAGGCGCATGCAGACTACGTGATTGTGGGTTGATCATGGGGTTGACGTAGTCGCATGCTTCGGTACACGACTGCTCGTGGAGACTGACGTGGCCGTATGCTTCGGTGCACGATTGATCGTAGGTTTGACCGAGTCGGGGGCTATTCTGACTTGGGCGCATAGCCTGAAATAGGGCTATGCGCCCCCTTCTGGAGGAGCCTAGAGTGGGCGCATAGCTTGCTCTGGTGACTTGGGCGCATAGCTCACTCTGGTGACTTGGGCGTATATGACATCTCTGGCTTGGACGCATGGTTGTCAAGACTGCTGAAATTTTCATGCTTCTACAACAGTATTCTTTTGTCCTTTTTTTTAAAGGGTTACAGTGCACATACATACCGACTGTGTAGTCCCCAACGTATAATAACTCAAAATGCCAACAAAAAATTGTCCAAATCGACTTAACCACAAACTTCAAGAAGAAACGTCGAGAAGTCTTCAAATATACAACCTGGTTTTACCAAACATCGATAAATTCCACTTCGTTTAAAAGCAAACACAGGAATTTTTCAAATTTTATCTTAGAACGCTGGCGTATTAATCTTAGCCGACTTTTACATAATCGTCGAGAAAAAAAGTCAGAAAAGTCCTATTTTCTTGTAGTAAGATATATGTCATTGAATATATAGTGTCTTTCTGCGACATGTGGTACATGTTGAAGAACATATAGTATCTTTCTGCAAAATATGGTACATGTCGCAGAACATATAGTGTCTTTTTGCGACATATGGTACATGTCGCAGAATATATTGTGTCTTTCTACGAAATTTGCATAGATTCTGTGACATACTAAAACTCATGTCGCCAATGCATTTAAAAATAGCTTTTAGAGACAAAAAATCCTATGTCGCTAAAACATGTTGCTAAAAATATAATTTTTTGTAGGGCCGTAAGGAAGCGAAAGGCTTCATGTTGGGTAGTTTGTCACTACAAAGAGGCTGGGACTCATGCAACTGGTGGTATGACACCACATGAGGTAGTGCCTCGTCTTTGGGCTATGTCATAGCGGTGTAGTACCGCAATGAAGCAAAAGGCTTCATACCAAAGACTCTTTAAAAGAACTCACCTAAAGTGTATGGATAGAGATGTAGGCCGTCTCTTGAGGGAAATCTTGTAGACTCCCAAGATACATACACTGAAACCAGGCAGGCATAAGGCCTTTAATGTGCAGCTAGAAGCGCAGTTGATGTCATTATGTGAGTGAAAAGAATTACAGTTATGGTACAGAATTCAAGGCTTAGTCCATTCTTGTATCATGCTGTCATTTAACCCATGCGGGAAGATTCAAGTCGTAGCGACATCTATCCTAATATATGATGGACAGTCACTGTGGGGAACGCTCAACCCGTATATAGAGATATGTGGGAGATTGTTGGTGTTTTTGCTTGTTGTTGTTGGTGTTTCGCTTTAGAAACTAGAAAGATAGTCCCACATTGGAAAAACCAAATGGATGGTATCTCTATATAAAGCTTTGCTTGTGTTCATAGATCACATGAAGTGTGGAGAGGCACATGGGTGCCATGTGGGGGCATTTTTCTAGTAGAAAGAAGGCTAAACCAAAAAAAAACAATAATACTTTTTGTCATGCTCATGGGATAATTCTCTTATGGAGCTAAGCCCCGAAGGGGCTTAATGACTCGGACTCGGACTGGGGCTCGGGCTCAAGGGCACAAAGTGTGCTTTGTTGGCACACTTTGTACTTAGCATGTTCGTATCGACGCAAGGCGCCTTGTGCGCAGTTGATGCGCTCATACGCGAGTTGCATACGCAGTAGCTGCACAGGGGCACGCAGGTGGCACGCAGTGGCCACATAGGGGCGTATAGGAGTGTTGTGCTGCTGTGCGCTGGCATGCAGTGGCTGTAAAGGGGTGCACAACTGGCATGCAGTGGCTGCACAGGGGCGCACAGGAGCTGCGGCGCTGCTGTGCGCTACGTGCTTGCGCTACTGTGCGCTTGTGCTACTTCGTATCTATGTGCGCAGGCTAATGGGCTAAGTGGGCTAAAGGGCACAGACGGCTAATGATGTGGCTGATTGGAAGATTTAAGCGGTTATGTGAAGATTGCGTTAATTGACCAGATCCGATTTTTATAGGATTTGAATTTAATTCATTCAAATCTTTCCATTATTCGCTCCTATCTTTTTGCAATCAGTTACAGCCAGGATTAGGATTACGTCCCTTCTCTATAAATACTATCTTTGTGCCTTCATTGAGGACTTATGCTAAAATAAAGAGACGAAGAGAGTTGTGTCGTCGCTGCCATTGGATTTCTTTGAGTTCGTGAAAGAAGGTGACATCGAGCGTTCCAGAAGTTCTTTTAAACTTGCTGGTTCCTGGGAGCAGATCGCAATAGGGCGAATCTTGCTTTGAGCAATGGTGATCCTTATCACCCCAGCAAAGTTGTTGCATCAACTCCGGTTGAGAACGAGTATTCGTATTCGTTGCATCAACTCCGGTTGAGAACGATTATTCATCTTTGTTGCGTCAACTCCGGTGGAGAACGATTATTCATCTTCGTTGCATCAACTTCGGTTGAGAACGATCAGCATAAATATGGTGATTTTTTTCGCCTACTAAGTTGCTTTTATCCATCTCAATCTTTTTAAGAGATCGAGATTTCTATCCAACGATCTATTTCGGGACTAACATATACATATAAAATCAAAATAATCGAAACCAAAGCCAGACGCAAAGTTGACCTAGTGAACGAGGTTATGGCATTGCTAACAACTAAACAAGAGCAACAGATTAATTAGCCTACTCTCTTATCTTTAGAAAAAGAATATAAAAAAGCATTGAAAAATCCTTTGTACATCTTGAATAACATGATAATGATATTAATTTTTAGCCAAAGAATTGTGTACACAGAGTAATTACTACCTGATGCAATAATATTTTATTTAGAACCTTTAACTTTAAGAAGTTCGGATAGGAATTTCTGCTCGTAATATCAGTAATATCACTGTAGTAATTTCTGCTCGTAAAAAACAATTGAACAAAGTTGAGTGATTGATAAACGGTTGGAAAAGTGAATGTAATTTTGACTTGGATAATTAATTAAAAATAAATGTTTTATTAAAGTTCCAATATGTGTGTCCTATTTGAATTGAATGAATCTATTGGAAAGGTGTGTCCTTTCCAAGCAATGGGTCTACTCACATTTGTGTTCATCTGTCATTTATAAAAGCATAGTGTTAGATCAATTCACTTCACTCATTCATACAACAAGCATTCTGTCCGAGAGAGAGAGAGAGAGAGAGAAAGAGACTACTTATATTGTTTCACCAATTCCTGCGGTGTGAAGTGCTCCTACCGAAGGAGAAGTACCATTGTATCCTGGAAGATAAAGTCATCATTAAACCGTGAGCACCTGCGCAGGACGAATATTGTCTTTAATGACATTGATCCAAGTTCAAGCCTCAGTCTCAGTTAGATCGTTTATTTATATTTTATTTTTAGATTCTAAAATACAAAGTTAGAATTACTATTTACAATCTTATGACAATTTTTTTTTTGCATTTACTTGCATTAGTTTCAGAGAGAACCAAAATAGTAGTTTATTTCCAATTGTTTTTATACATCGGGTGGCTTGTTTCTATTCATCAGATGCATTTGAGACTGACCACTTATATTTCATAACTTATAGCTTTCAAGAAATATGCCACTCATTATTATTTGTATCTTTATAGTTTGTCTTTAGCGCCTTCCAAAGTTTGTTATATCTCACTTGCTTTAATTTCTCTAATTCTTAAGAAGCTGTAACATATATAATTGGAAGCTCCTCGTATTATAATGTCGGCACTCTTTTAATATTTGGAATTATTTACATGTCTAAATCTTCAACAGTGTATTGGTAGAAAATAAGTCCTTATAAATTTACATGTTGAATCTTTATCCATGCATGTATATCATTCCATTTGTGTTTAACATAAACATAATTATGTCAATATCTGTTTCCCCCCTACTTTTTACTGTTTCAAGAAAGCCATTTATTACAGTTTAGTAGTATTCTGTTTTTTCCCCTACTTCGTATTGGTTCAAGAAAGTTATTTCATTACATTTTAGGAGCAGAATAATTGGCTTCTGATTTTGATTTTGATTTTATTTTATTTACTCTTAACTTTGTTTTGACTTGTTCTACTTAATTAGAACACAAAAGAACACTTCTCCATTCTAAATTTATTTCTTCTATTCACTTACTGGTATGTACTACTATATTGTATCAGACAAAAATTGCTGCAGTTGAGAACATTGTGATGATAACTTCTGCTCATGTCCACATCAGACAAAAAGAAAAGACGAAAAAGTTCAATGGAACCGACTTGAAGCGCTGGCAGCAAAAGATGTTCTATCTTACAACTCTGAGTCTGGCGAAGATTCTAAATGAAACAACACATGTTCTGCAAGAAGGTGAAACTGACAGTGTTATTATTGCAAATGTTGGAAAATGGAAACATGCAGACTTCTTATGCAGGAACCATATATTAAGTGGACTAGACAAGCCATCTATGGAATGTTTATAGTCCACTGAAGACTGCAAAAGAGGTCTGGGATTCTCTGGACAAATAATACAAAGCAGAAGATGCAGGGTCTAAAGAAATTTTAGTAGGCAAATTTCTAGACTACCGTATGGCTGACTCCAGATCAGTGGCAAGTCAAGTTGAAGGTTTGCAATGTATCTTCCATGAACTTGTTGCCGAATGTATGGCCTTATGTGGACCGTTTCAAGTAGCTTCTATGTTTGAAAACCTTCACCTCTCTAGAAGGATTATAAGAACTATCTGAAATATAAGCGTAAGGATATGCCACTGGCAGATCTAATTGCCAGGCTTAAAATAGAAGAGAATAACATGCACTGAAAAAATCTCTTCTATAGAAGCCAGGGCAAATGACTTCGAGACAGGGCAATAGTTAAAAACACAAACATATTGGAGGCTCTGGTCAAGGAAATTACTTCGATCAAGGGAACTATACAAAATTCAAAGAAAAATATCACATATGCAAGAAAATGAGGCATGAAGCTACAGACTGTCGTACCCACAACTACAATAATAACAACAACAACAAGACCAAGGGATGTCATCACCAGGCTCATATGACAGAAGATAAGCATTTGGCTAAGGGTGTTGATGACCTAGTTCTAGTAGCTGTTGTTTCTGAAGTGAACATGTAATGTCCCAGTCCCAAATATGTAGGACCAAAAATACGAATACATGCCAGCAGCACTTTACTAATGGGCCAAGCTACACTACAAGCCCATTAGCGAAATACTTAAATGGTAAATCATGATAATACCCAAAAATACAATATAGTCCACATGTATATACATCTAATCGCATCCACAAAGTCCATAAAGAGATCAATAATAAATAAGAAAATGTCTCAAATATCCAGCAATAAAAGTAGTGAAGTCTGTGCGGGTAAAACATCCTGAAACCACAGAGACAGGAACAAAGTACAAATCAACTACAAGTCTGATGAAAAGAAAAGAAAATAATATAGCAAGGCTAAATATGAAGGTAACATGATCACGAGAAGTCCTCAAGCACTATCTCGTCCTCCTGTGCCGGTACGCCTCCGGTCTCAGCTCCCGAACCGTAAGCCTCTGGGTAATCTTCAGCTTCGTCTAAGCCTGGGAAATAGCCAGGTCCTTAGGGGACTAGCAAGGTGCATGATATACATGCCAAGGTACATAAATAAAAATATGAACTAAGGCAATCTACTATATTTGTCTATGTGCTATGCAAGTGAGATACTTTTCTAGAATACCAGACCCCTTCCACTAAGGCTCACTAGCACCTCAGCAGGATATTATCCCCAGTACCGTATCGTGGCACCAAGGACAATCAATTCTCGACAGTGATAATCCCTTACTCTACTACAGAGATAAAGTTCACTAAACAACGGGCCATACGACAATAGGTCTGATATTGTAGTCAAGTTCTCCCCAATCCCTATGTCTAGAATCTAGCAATGTCAAGTCTGTACAGTCATCTCGAAAGTAAAAGTAATACTGATAAAGTAATCTAGAATGCTAACATGAGGTCAATACCATGAATAGTCATATAAACCTCGCATCATGAATGTGTCGGTGTCCTATGGTCAATCGTGTCAATAGACACATCAGTATGTATGAAATACCTAATGTCAATACTCGATGTCACTATCATGACATCGGCACCCGTCTATAAATTGTTACGACCTTCACCCACTGTGAGGGTACGAGTACGTAACAGCGTCCAGCCTACGCTGCAGTGTCGGTAGTAGAACACTGTTCGAGGTCACTATCTAAACACAACTCGCATAATTATATAATGTACTTGTCAAAATCTTAACTCCGAACGGAGGATAAGTATAGATATAATGAAATCTCAATCACAGTCTAAGCACGATATGATAACATAGAAGTTTATAACTAAGACTAAATAACAACAACAAAACCAACTACTAAATAGTAATAATCTCAAAACAAAACAATATCTCAACTTATTACAATTCAAGTTCTAAAAACATGAAAACTAAACCAAGTCTACTAGCTAGTCTCTCGATCACTCCTGAGTGTCAGGGCCAAAGGTAGCTAAGCCATCTCCTGTTCCAAGGCAAGTAGGGCACATGTCCTCAGGGCAATCATCTATAATATTTTTAACAGGTCCAGTCAGGACAGGAACAAGTACAACTTATCTAGAAACCTAAGTAAGTGACAGAGAACTATAAAGCAGTTATAGACAGTTTTATTGATGAACATGGTAGTTTAGATTCAGATGATGGTATAGAGAAACAGTTAAGATACAAGGAAAGTAAGATAACTAAAACAAGAGAAGAATTATGGCAATGACGACTGTAAAATAAGATTCTAACTGAACTAGAGTAACATGATAAGTCCAGACAGTAAATGTAAGACAAGTGTAAATCCTACGTAAATCCAGTACGAGACGAATCTAATACAAGATGAATCCAGTACAAGATGATTCTAGTCAGTGATCAAGAATCTAGGCGAGACCAACTATATTTTAACAGTGTGTTTTAAAATACCGAGATCGACATGTAAACGACTGTAGGTATCAGGCACATTACTCATTTATCAGGCGAGGGATGGCTATGCTTCCAGTAGATTCCAGTTGGGAGATTCCAGATTTGGGGTATGTCTACATGTCTTACTCAATATTTTCCCGTCCCGTAATACAAGTGAATCCAGAATTCGATACAAGAATCGAGATAAGTCCAGCCAAACATGATGATACCAGTAATGATTTCAGAATGATTCCAGTAATAGAGGTCAGACAAGATGGTATGTGTGTCGCATACATGAATCCAGAAATATCCATACATGTTGTAACAGAAAATCACATAAAACTAACTAGAACTGAAGTACAATAATTGATAAATAAATGGAAGAACTATCAGAGAATGTACTCACCTGATACCCTGAAGAGAGTAGTATAATATCAGATGTCTGCACCGGAGTCACAATGTCCTAAATAGATCAATATGGGTTAAAATGTGTTCAATATATGCTAATTGAAATTTACAATACAATCTACATGATTCTAGGTCATTCTAGGTCAAAGTCTACTCTTGGTCAACTCTGGTCAACCCTCAGTCAAACTAAGTCAACATCTAGTATTTGGTCAACTATCTAGTCAACCAAGGTCAACTAGGTCAAAAGTCAAACTTGGTCAACTCTAATCAACCTCTAGGCATACTAGTCTATTTTAGTCAAAATCTTGTTAAGGCTAGTTAATAGATAATACTAGTTTATACTCTAGGTAATGTATCTTGCACTTATATTAATATCTGTAGTATCTTAGCCATATAGCTATATTACTCTATTATGACAAAATCAAGATATCCAAAATTCTAACATGGTGAGTCTTTACCCTACTCTAATAGATAATACTTTACCTTAGCCTTAACTAATTGGATAGGTATCTATTCACTTTAATAGATTAGAAAATTACATCTCCTATTACAATTTCTAATCATGTCATTTCCCTCTTCAAACCCACCAAAATGGCCACATGGCCTATGGTCAACATGCCCTACAAGCCTGCTGCTAAGGCTTGTCATGCCTCACACGGGGGGGTCCCCTGCTACAGGGCATGGCTACCCCAAGGGCAGGCAGTTGCCCTGCTGTAGCATTGTAGAAAATACAATGCCACCCAAGCCATTACATGCCAAGGCAATTGCCTGCTGCTACAAATGCTTGAACAGTGGCCAAATGGCCTGGGTATGCCTGTAATCAGGAACCCACAGTCCCAAAATGGCTAAGGCCACAAGCGAACCTAAGTGTTCTGCTGCCACTCTCACTCACTCAAGCACATACCACACACACACTCTAGGAGATCTAATCACATGCTAACTTACCAATGGAGCCATACCTAGGCTAACCTTCACTGACTGAACTAACTAAACCCCCATCAAAGTAACTAATTCATGTCTCAAAATACTAAAACTTGAACACTTTGACAATAATTTCTAAAATCCCCATCTCTCTAAACTAATACATCTAACCACACACGCCTCTGTCTAAACCCAAAGCCAACTGATACATATCACTCTAACCTTAGCTATATACAAACATATGTAAATACCCCCAACAATCTCAAGTTTCAACCAAACCATAATCTCAGGAAATATCAGTCTTAGGAAAATTCAGTTCATGCATTCATTCAGTTTTATACATACTTATCAATACCTATCATGCATACATACCTTACATATTTCATTCATATATATCATGTATATGTTACATATTCATGCTTGCATTCATAAAATCTTTTATACAACATACATGTTTTCAGATATGGATACTGGATTCTTCATTCATGCATTCAATGCATACATACATGGATTACAATATATCATGCATATTTATCTATATTAAAAAGAAGGAAGGAAAACTAAAATGTGGGCTGTTCTCAGTTTTCATCCAACTATATGTCATATATCAACATGTTTGCACTCAATTATAAAAGGGAAACTAAGAAACAGTGAAGGAAAAGGGAAATTAGTGAGTAACAATTAACCAAGTGAGTCAACTCAGGAACCCTGAGTATCACATTATGATATTTAAACCTGGAATAAATTGAAATAAAACTGAGAACAATCTAAACTCCAATACTCAAAAAAACTATGAAGACTAAAATGTGAAAACAGTGTACAATCAAAACCCAAGCTAAATCCTTTTCGAATTCATTTCTCATTTGAAAACCCATTTGCTTTGAAAACCAAATCATACACAACACTAATAAAATTAGGAATTAGTATAACATCAACATTCTTAGAAATCTAAGAAAAATGTGAATCAAAACCCCCAAAACTCACGAAACCTGAGAACTGTCAGTTAAACGAATGAACCCACTGTTCGAAACCAAATTTAAGGTCAAATTCGAAATAAATTTGGAAAACTAGGTGTACAGAGATCAGGGACATATCCCATGTGTCTAGGAAGCCAATCGTGTCCAATTTACAGGACATGAAGTGTCCAAGAATTCGAAATGTCCAAAGTGACAGAACTGGCAGTGAAGACTGCCTCGTGCAGCCATGTCGTGTCCATTTGGACATGACTCAGCGCTCGAGACGAGCCATGCTCGTGAACATAGGTTCGCCAATGATAGGGTTACACGCTCGAGTGTCTGCAACGTGTCTACGACATGCGTACACTCGATACGGACACCGTATTAGTGCATATTTTTTGCCTGAACCAGTGTAGGCAAAAATGCGTGCACGTGTCATAGCATGTCCGACACGACACGAACATCTTTGGGACTTGGGGGCTGACTTGTCAGTCGTGGCCCCCACGTCCATGCCAAGTGGCTTGCGGCTACGTGGTGCGTGCAACGAGCACGACACATACAGCAGCAGGGGAGCACAGTATCCCCTGTGCGATGTCCAAGCAGTAGGTTCGTATCCAATTTGGACACGAACAGCACACGAAAACCAACCCAATCAATTACAAATCCGAACCCTACATATATAGCTACAAATCTGTTTAAATACATTTTGTAAATAACAAATTAGAACTCACATTGGTATTTTAACAAACACATGCACACACACACATTGACACGTGTCCGATATGGTCACCAAATGGACACGGTTTCCTACCAAACTTGAGGGACAGCTAGGGGACACCTATATCTACACACTCATGCAAAAAAATTGGGAATTTGAATAAGTTTGATAGGTTTTACCTATTGAAGTTGAAGTCTCAATAAAAGCCCCAAAATAGAGAAGCTTCTTCCTCAAATGATGTCCAAATGAGCTCCACTCCTTGCAAGCAAGCCTCCTTTAACCGCTACTCTAGATTTAGATCCAAATGCAAGAGATTGGGATCAATTTGGTGGAGGAATGGTGAAGTTTGACAATTTGGGGAAGAAATTAAGGTTTCCTACAAGGGGTGTTCTAAAAGAGGTAAGGGGTCATGTAGAGATACTTTATAGGCTAAAATTAGGTCTTTCTTGGCTCAATGTGGCTGCCCAAATGAAGAGCTTGGGTTAGGGTTTCTTATATTGGGCTTTGGACCAAGATTGCTAGCCCACTAGCTCAACTACTTAGCCCTTAGTCCAATTGCAAAACTCTTCTAATCTCTCCATGGAACTTAACCATCCTCAAGTCAATTAAGACCAACTTAAGTTAGATTAGGGTCCCACACCATGTTATCTAGGTCACCAAGGTCAAAGTCAATTCTAGGTTAGTCTCTTAAGTCACAACTAGTATAAGTCAAAATTAACAACCATCAATCCAATAATTAATCAAATAATTCCAATAAGTCAAAATGACCAAAATACTCCTAGGCTAAAAATGATAAATAAATATCCCAATCACATGGTTAGGCTCTATGTCAGACAGCCTCTAGGGTTTCACTAGCAGCACATCAAAATTACAAATCATGGTTTTTTAATAGTTTTAAAATGATTAAAAATCACCAAAAATTATATCACAATTTAAATATCATAAATAAATAATTAAATCACAAAATTTCAAAATTACCCTCATTTGGAAAACTGGGTGTTACAAGTCTACCCCCCTTAGAAGAATTTTGTCCTCGAAATTAAGATGATCGTACCCCTACTAGGCCAAACCCCCGATCAAATCAAGGTCGATAGATAACATGCAACACAATCCTACTGGTCGTGATTCTACAGTCTCGATCAGGGTAACTACGCTATCTAACATATCACAAGCATATCCTGGCAGGTACTAATGGAAATCACACATGAAGGTGGGGAGGAAGAACAAGAAGGACAAACCTGCTAACCCATTACCTGTAGCGTCGGTCTCCTCGATCACCATCGCAAAAGCTCTACCCCTCTGGTGCTGAGCTACAGGTGTCCTAGCTTTCCCAAATGGAGGTGCAATTGGACAATCTATCTTCTGGTGGGCTTCAGACCCACAGGAATAGCAAACCTTCAGCCTCTTCCTACACTGCTCCCTAGTGTGTCCCAACTTCCTGCAGTAGGAACAACTGATCGTCTTCAGGTCCTTACCCCTATACTGATGTTGCACCTACTGGACTATCACTGGTGCCTGTGTCTGCCGAATCTGTACGTGAGGCCTTTTGGACTGGCCTCCACTGCTGCTGGCACCGTGAGCGTCTCGTCCCTCTTGATCCTCAACTCAAGGTCATCCTCCGCTGCTAGGGCTTCAACCAGGATCTCCTTAAAAGTGGCGCTGCGGGCACTCTTGGTGTAGGACTTCACCTCCTTTACTAGCCCTTTCCTGAACCTCTGGGCCTTTGTCGCCTCAGATAACCCCTCAACAAATCTGCCCAAACGGCAGAACTCCCTGACGTACTCCTCGACAGTCTGACTGCCCTGCACCAAAGCCACGAACTACGTTTCGAAGGCATCAAGCGCTGCATCGGAAAAGAACTTCTTCTTGAACAGCTTCTTGAAAGCTGCCCAAGTCTGCCCAACTGTACCAACCCTCAGGTCTATCTGGTACCACGTACAAGCCAAGTCCTACATCATACTAGCCGCCGCCTCAATCTGCAGTCTCGCTGGAATCTCTGCAAGACTGAAGATCTCCTCCATGTGCTCGATCCTCTCATCTGTGTACAGGAAGCCCTCTGTGTAGAAGCATGGAATTTCAGAGCCAGAAAGTCTATGCCAAAGCTTGGATAAAGTGCTTTACAGCAAAAGCAACAAATATAGACATTGAAAGAGGACTTTTTATTTTTAACATATAAAAGTCTATTACATGTCTAAGAAAGACTGCACAAAGGAGAATTTCTACAAAGAAAAGACCCTAAGTCTACAACCAGCAACCACCATGCGCCTTCAGTCAGGCGCAGCAGCCACCATGCGCCCTCAACCAGGCGTATCCCGCCATGCGCATCCAGCAGGGCGCATCCTTTCAGCAGCTCAGTTATGTGCATCCCCAGTTATGTGTATCCCTTCAGCAGCCCAGTTATGTGCCGCTCTTCCAACCAGGCTCACCTGATAAGTGCTTCGACTAATGAAGCATTTAACCCTCTGGCTGGAACCAAGGAAGAGAAGAGCACCGCAAATCTGTGGCCAGAGGAGGCTTCGAAAGAGCCTCCAAAGGCGAAGGAAGACCGTGATCGAAACCGCGGCTAAAGGAGCAGCTTTCAACACAACCAGAATGGGCAACGCCCACTTTGAAGGAAGAAAGAGCCTAGCACCGCCATTCCGATCTACGGCTCTTCCGGAATAACGGAAACGAGGCCCGAGCATCCCTATCTTTGGATGCAACAGGCACCTTCCGCCTGCCTCGGAAGCCCTCGACTCCGTCTTTTGGATGTAACAGTCACCTTCAAGTGCATCAACGAAGAAACGGCGTCGCATCTTCACCCTCGGGAGCACTTCGTCAGCAGAGCGCACTCGAATACACAAGTTCATATCGGAAGTACGTGAGAGAACGAGAAGCAAACCCTCTCTCCATGCCACTATTTATAGGCCGGGCAAATCAAACCCACGCGCCAAGTAGATGGCTCTCCGAATTTCGTGCAATAAATTTGCATTAAATGGATGAACCAGACGCCTCGAATTCAGCCAAACGGCTATTTAAAGCACTCGAAGAACGTAACAACCGTATCATTAAAGACGTATCAGATGCGCCGGCCAGATAGCGCATCACCCCGACGTGCCCTCCGACATCAAGCGCATCATACAGACGTGCCCACTTAGCTGTCCATCGAATGTCACCAACATTAAATACTGAACTGACAGAGTTGGCAGCACACCTCCCAAAGTCTGAACAGTTGACAGCCTTTTCAGAAGACGAAGCGTCGGCAACGTCAGCATCATCATTACTTTACTCCGACGGCTACTGCCACGTGGCTACCCAACCATCCGCATGCGCCTCAAAAGCCATACGCCTCAGACTTTTCACTGATCCCTAAAGACAGAAGGAAGGTCTCCATTTTGCTCGGCATGCGCCTCAAAAGCCATGCGCCCCAGACTGCTCTCTGATCCCGAAAGACAGGAGTAAAGTCACTACTGAAGCTCTGCATGCGCCTAAAAAGCCATGCGCCCAGAATGGTTCGTGACTCCAAAAGGTTACGAGCCAGAGTCTCGTCATGCGCCTAATCCTAGGCGCATCCTTCCAGATTACCCCCCATCAAATCCGAGATCTTCAAGCCATGAGTCGACGACACGTGTCCTTTGACTCAACTCACCCAAGATCTCAGCAACAGAAAGATCTTCTCCTCTGCTACGTGCCGGCTCACAACAACAACATGAAGAAGTCTATCCTTCGATTAGGGCACATCGTCCATGCGCCTCCATCAGTGATCACCACGTGGCATCCCCATGTACCGGCGTATCCTACATGCGCGCATGAGCAGCCAGCCTGCTAAACTATAAATAGAGGGATTATTTCCTTCTCACACACACACAGAATACACAGAGAACATACATACCACCAGAGAGGCAGATACAGACACTCAACGTCTTCCTCCTCTCAGCAAGCTCCAGCACCCAGAGCAATCCGAACCTTCAGAAATCCGATAACCGTCGTCAGCTCCTCAACGGAGTCAACGCATTACCACTCACTCCATCGGCACAAGGGACCCAGATAAACAAAAGTGTACTCCTAGGACTACGTCTAAAGTCCTATATTGTAACACTGTTCTGTTTGTATTGAAATTTGCAATAATATAATTTTAATGGAAAATAAGCTGGCGACTCTGCTGGGGACCTCTTTCTCCTCCACCGAGAAAGCTGTGTCACAAGCCGACGACGTGAAGGTGGGCTCCTCCCACAAGATGCTGGTCGTACGCCTCAATCAACAGACATATGAGGAGTTCATTTCTGAAGGAAGTACGAGTCCTTCGAAGCGACTGCCGAAGCCGAAGAAGACCCGCCGAGTCTGGGTGCGTAAGGTCGACGCCTCGGGTACCACCACCGAAGGGAATGCGCCAATCCAGCCTTCCTTTCCTGCTGACGTCCTCAGCAACCAAGATGCGCCCACCGGTGCAGCGCATCTCTCGGGGAAGCGTGCGGCTAACCACATTCCCCAGCCATCTCCCTCTCAGGCGAGGAAGATGCGTCGACGGAGCAGGGGCGCAGCCAATACCCCGCGCATCACCTCTGATGCGCCACTAAAAGTCTCTGTCTTTGACAGACTCACTCGCTGTAGTGGCGAGGAGAATTTGGATTATGAGTACTACGCGCCCCAGCGGCCTGGTACGAAGAAGTCCAAGGCAGCACGGGCCATGCGCCACAAACGTGCTATGCCAGCAGCAAGCCAGAAGCATGCGCTCACAATCATGCGCGTCGCTGATGGTAAGCTGTACAAGGTCGACTCAGGTGCTTCTGCACCAGAAACGTGTCGACCTTCAAAGTCCTCGTCTCGCTTGGGCGCATCTATTACGTGCACAACCAAGTTGAATGAGGCAAATTCAGTGGTCCTGAACTCCCGTGCCTCCTCTGGTTGTGCGTCTGAGGTCCGTTCAAGTCACTTCAGATGTTGTGGTTCCCCCACTACTGATCGGGATGCCTATTTGGTATTAGATCAGGGGGCGCAGCACTCACCCGACTACCCCGGCGCTTGGCCTTGCCATGCGCCTGAAGGGAGCGTGAAGGCGGCACTCTCCTCCAACGATCTGCGTAACGTGATCACTCACAAGCGCCGATCAGGAGAGTCAACTGACAAGCACGATGTACCCCTCACGGGGCACACTTGTGGTTTCGTCACCATCAACTGCTGTTGTAAAACGGCAGTGCCACCAAGGCAGTCGGTGTTCCAGCGGCTGCAATCATCGACACCCCTCCGACGTCGCCTCGGGAAGAAGGGGTCAACAGAAGAAGAACCAAGGGTTGCCTCATGCAACGTGATCTCCAACTCCTCGTCAGTCCGAAAGACAACTGGCAATTCCTCGTCCTCATCTAAAAGCCAGCCGAGGAAAACCAAGGCAGCTGTCTCGTCCTCCGGAGTGTTCGAAGGCACTCGGAGGAGGAAGAATATCTTGGAGGAGGCTGGGGGTAGTCAGACCCTTATCGAGCCTTCTTCCGAAGACGAAGGTGTCCAAAGCACAGCTGAGGCGCATCTTCATCCTCGAGGCGAAGTCAGCCTCCCAGAAGACCCTCAAAACGAGAATATCCTCTAGAACATAGCTGGGGGTAGTCTAGCATCTGTGAACCTGGATTCCGGAGACGAGGAGGCCATTCAAGACGAAGCCGAGGGTAATCAGGCCCTTGCAGATGCACCCGTCGGGAGTGATCTCTAGAACATGGTTGGGGGTGGCCAAGATGAGCCAGGAGAGGTAACTCCCCTACAAAAGAGCAAGGCCGAGAGTGAAGCCTCAACCCATCCGTCCACTCCCGGTCGCGTCATGACAGTAAACGTGACTGGGGCGGATATCGTGTCTGACGTGCCGCCACAAGACCTCGTCCAGCGCATAGACACATTAGAGGGGGACTCAAAACCCTCTCTGCCTCTATGCAAACACTGACTCAGGTGGTGTTTGAGATACGGTCAGCCTTGAACAGAACACCTTCTACCGGTCCTGATCCTGGGGCCAATGGAGAATCGAGTATACTCCTTCAACGGGTATCCTCGGACACGGATCGCCGCGAGGCACCACGGACGTCGGAGCCCTCAAATGCTCAACTCCCGGTGGTACCACCTTCCCCGACTCCCAGCTCCACAGAAGACGTGGTCGAGATGATTAGGGACTTGCGGAAACGCTTTGAGTCCAAGACGAGGCAAGAGGAGCGCCAGAAGATGGGCATCCCCCAACCTTATCCCCTCGAGTGGAACAAGGTGGTTTATCCTCCAAAGTATAAACCTCAAATACTGACGCCGTACAACGGGAAAGACTCTCCGCGTCGCTACCTGACATACTTCTAGTCTCAGACGGGGCATCTTCCGAAGGAGGACGCACTCCTCACCAGCATATTCGTCGGAGCATTGAAGGGAGTGGCATACGACTGGTACTGCAGCCTCCCCGACAATTCTATATCGTCCTTCGATGACCTGACGTGCCTCTTTCTCGACCGTTTCTACGACGGCGGAAAGGACATGACAATGGCGTCCCTTATAGAAATATGCCAGAAGGAGAAGGAAATGGTTCGAGTGTTCATCGAACGCTTCCGATAGGCCTGCTTCAGACTACCTCCGGGCATGCCAGAACATGCGCTTCTCTCCTCCTGCAGCATGAACATGCTGCCTGCAGTTAAGCTCTGGCTGAACTCTACTCCTCCTCCTGACTGGAGTTCTTTGATCATTGAAGCAGAAGCCGCAGAGAAGAAGGCGGCCAACGCTCGTCTTCTGGGTGTCAGCATCCCTGCCTTCGAGGACAAGGGGAAACGGTCTGCAGCCAACAACCCCGGACGAAAGACAAAGGGGAAGCAGGCATTGACTGTCAATGCCTCAAAAGGTGCGTCAGCACCTACTCAGACGCCTCCACTCGCGCCAAGGCCAAAGGAGGTCTATTCGTTCAACGACGGAGACACTCTGCAACTCTTTGAGATACTGAAGCAGGGTGATAAGATCAAGCTTCCGGACCCGAAGCGTCCCGACGAGGTTGGGAAAGTGGACAACCCGAGGTACTGTCACTACCATCGGTTTGTCGGACACCCAACCAAAGATTGCTATGTCCTCAAGAATTACATCCAGCGCATGATCAATACGGATGTAATTTTCGTCGACTACGAGGAGAAGACGGTGTCCGCCAACATGGTATCACTCCAGTTCGGCACCTTGCCGCCAACTACCACACAAGATGGCGTCGTCCCTATTCCTAAGGCGACAATGGAGGTGGTTAACTTACCACCTACCCGTGACAACGTGAGTGGACTCATCCCACTCACCACATCTCGTGGGGAGATCCTATGGGTTCACCCCGACCTCTTCTCCGAGGTGACTCAACCGGAGGTACGCCCTACCTCCAAATCCAAAGACAGGAAGATCAAGTCTTGCCGCACGGTCTCTTCTTCAACGGGAGAGGCACTTCCTGTGCAGACACGTTCACAACTGAACGTCCAACCCGACGAAGCTGTCGTCGAGGTGGTGCCCCCTGGCACCATCCCTGCTGTCCAGGAGGAGGGTCCATCTTAGCCCTCAGCAGCCAATAAGCAGAAGCATGTGGAGGCTCGTTTCGACAGACCTCTACGAAAGGAGAATGCTTCGGGGCTAGCCAAGCCCCACAACTTCGACATACTGGCACAATTGGCCAGTACTCCTGCCCGCCTATCCTTGTTCGAGCTCCTGCGTCTTTCTAAAGACTCCCGAGAAGCTCTCTGTGAAGCCCTGAAGGATGCTGAATCCTTCCTCAGTCAGGTCAAGCAGCCTGAAGATCTCCCAACTGCCTGTGCGCACTGTCATTGTGCGGATGAAGTTATCCCAAACATAACTTTCACCCAACAAGACATGCTGCTCAAGCACCACCGACATAACCGGCCACTGTACTACACAGGGTATGTCGGTTCAGTTAAGGTGAGTCAGATTCAGATCGATTCGGGGTCTTCCCTCAGCATCATTCCGAAGGCGCTACTCTCAATACTGGGGATCCCGATGTACCGGCTGGCGCCCTCCAACACAACAATCAGTGGCTTCAACGCTAGTAAAAGCGAGCCGCTGGGCAAAATTTGGCTGAAGTGTCACATCGGTAATCTCAAAACTGAGGTGACCTGCTACGTGGTGGATGCTGAGGTCAACTACAACATCCTGCTCGGTCGACCGTGGCTCCATGAGTACATGGTGGTGCCATCCACGCTCCACCAATGCGTGAAGTATGTATCCACCAATGGCGTTATCCGGACGGAGTTCGCAGACATCGACCCTTTCAAAGGGATTGAAGCCTACTTCACCGACTCCGACTTGTACAAGTCACCTGACGAGGAAGAACCAATGATGCTGATGACGAGACAGAAACAGCAGCAGAGCCGGACATGGAGCCTGAGGTCACTCCCGATGCCCCTTTAAAGATCCGACTCAAAGGCAAACCACCTCAGAGGTTGCCTCCCATGAGCATTAAGCTACTCGGGAAAGCACCAGTTGTTCCTGAAGTTCCTCTTAAGATACGCCTCAAGGGAAAGATGCCTCAAACATCGGCTCCCCTTGTTGCAAAATTACAAGGGAAGGCACCAATCACCGGAGACGCAGTTGAGGCACCTCTGAAGGTGCGTCTCAAGGGCAAGCCGCCGCAGTCATCCAAGATACTCGAGAAGGCTCACATAACCCTCTCGGATCCCAAAATCAAAGCTGTGGTGGACTCTCCTGATCCAATCCCAGTACTTACAGACGAAGAACTAGGCGAATACATCTCTGCTGATGTAGACGCACCCTCCCTAGACAATGTAATCCCACGGAATAAAATCTCGTATTTTATTAATAATAGAGTGTCTTTTAATTATTCCTGTCTTCCACATTGGAATGCCATGTATATATTAGATAACGCTCTACGGTCGTTGCAAACACAAATAACGACCGTCCATCATGTAAATCGAGTAGTCCCGTCTCAAGGTGTCTGTTATATAGTCCCTCCACGAAGTCGAGACGAAGAATCCATCATCTTTGGTAAAGTCGAGCGTCATCAAGACCTCCCGCCACTCGAGCCAGAGCCAGATATCGGCAGAATACAAGTCTATCGGTACACGGATACGGCAAAGCACATCATCCAAAAGATGGGCTACGACCTAAAAAGCAACAAAGGCCTAAACTACGGCAAGGGTTGACGTCTCCCTCTCCGGCTTTCAACACCTAAAGGAAAGCCGCAGGACTACTACAATCGAACTCGACGGAGGGTAGGCTATGTCACGCCGCCATCAACTTCAGAGAGTTCGGACGCAGAGGAAGTAGAACATTCTCACTCCTCCGAAGCATCGACGTGGGATTCCGATACCAGCATCGGACCAGTCTTCAGGAAAGTGCTGTCTGCCAACATAACATCCGTACAACCTCAAGAAGATGAAGGCAAAGACCAAACGCCGGAACCCTTCGAAGAAGAACCCTGGGCTCAACGCCTAGAGGAACAATGGGAGTCTCGTTTTGAATTACGTGAACCTCCCACCGAAGACGAAGTCGAACAGATCGACCTCGGGGATGGAGCTTCTTCCAAACCCATCTTCATCAGCAAAAGCCTAGAGGGAAAAGACCGAGAGTCTTTAATCCAGCTTGCTAAAGAGTATATCGATGTTTTCGCCTGGAGCTATAAAGACATGCCGGGACTTGATCCCCAGATCGTGATGCATAGGCTGAACATCTTACCTGATGCCAAGCCTGTCAAACAACAACAGCGACGCTTCCGTCCGGACATCATGAACGCCATCAATCAGGAGGTGGATAAACTCTTGACTAGCGGCTTCATGCCGAATCTTTATCGACTTCAGGGATCTCAACTCAGCTTGTCCGAAGGACGAAATCCTGCTTCCAATCACAGATGTGATGATCGACAACACATGTGGCTTTGAACGCATGTCTTTTATGGACGGATATTCAGGCTACAATCAAATCAAGATGTTCCCCGATGACGCAAAACACACGTCATTCAGGACTCCGAAGGGTGTTTTCTGCTACACAGTGATGCCCTTCGGCTTGAAGAACGCTGGTGCGACATACCAACGAGCTATGAGCACCATTTTTTGTCAACACCTTCGCAAGACAGTCGAATGCTATGTTGACGACATCGCAGTCAAGAGCCGTCTCAAAAGAGATCACCTACAAGACCTCAAAATAGTCTTCGATCTCATGCGGGCGCACCAACTCAAGATGAACCCCGCTAAATCCTTCCTAGGGGTTTCTAGTGGAAAGTTCTTGGGCTTCGTTATCACGACAAAAGGCATTCATGTTGACCCCGAGAAGACTAAAGCCATCCTCAACATGGACCCTCCGAAGAATCTTCGAGAACTTCGGGGCCTACAGGGACGTCTGGCATACATCCGGAGGTTCATAGCAATTCTTTTCGGCAAATGTCAACCCTTTACTCAGCTCATGAGGAATGGAGTCTCTTACGTCTGGACAGAGGAATGCCAAAAGGCTTTCGACGACATCAAAGCCTACCTGACGAGCCCACCAGTCCTGGTGGCACCCGTCGCCGGCAAACCATTTCTCTTCTATGTCCGTGCCATGGATCATTCCTTCGGTGCTCTGCTAGCCCAGAACAGCGATTCAGGCTATGAGCAAGCAATCTACTACCTCAGTCGAACGCTCATCGGGGCCGAACACCGGTACAACCCCGTAGAGAAGGAGTGCTTGGCTTTGGTGTTCGCCATCCAGAAGACTCGTCATTATGTCTCGGGCCAGACAATACATGTCATCTCCTGGGTCAATCCACTCAGAGTCCTCATGGCAAAGCCAGGATCATTGAACTCCCGGCTAGCTACATGGGCAATCCTGCTAACACCGTATAACATGATGTTTGTGCCACAAAAAGCTGTTAAGGGGCAGGCCCTCGCCGACTTTCTAGCTGCACACCCCATCCCAGAATCTTCAAGACTCTATGAAGACATCCCGAATGAGGTCCAAGAAACCAACGTCACCTACATTTTGAAATGAACCCACATATAAAAGTGGTCTGCTCATTATTTGTGTTCGTGCATTCTTTCATTCTCCTGCTAATATAGGCATTTGAATGAGATTTGAAGCATATCAATGAGTCAACAGCCCGCCCATGAGAACCTCATCCACTTCGCCCTCTCTCTCTGGGCCAGACGGAACAAGCCTTCTTTTTCCCTCGCTTTCATAGGCCTATTCTTCTAGACTTCTTTCAAACAGATTCTCATGCTATTCAATGGCTAATCATCGGCTTGGTTCACTTTCTTTCTTTGCATGTCATCTACATATGCCAAGGAGCCACAATCTTACCATTCATTCAAGGCTGGAACTACTGAGCTGACTAAACCTCAATCTCTGACCGTAAGGCTACCTGACTTCATGCTATGAGACTGGTTCGAGAGAAGGTAGCTAGCCTACCAACTGGAACTCCTACCGCGTGTAAGAAGTACGGCTCTTCCTATTGCCTTCCTTTACCATTGTTTTTCGATGGCGCTTCGTGAACGGCCCCAAAGGCCAAATCATCGCAAGAGTGGGGGTGGTGCTAGTCTCCCCCGATCAGCTGGTCATCCAACGTGCTTACTCCCTTTCGAAGCCGTGCTCCAACAATGTTGCCGAGTACAATGCACTCATTATGGGACTCCAACTAGCACAACAGCTGGGGGTAGATCATCTGGAGGCCTACGGCGATTCCAAACTCGTCGTAAACCAGATCCGAGGGCAATATGAAGTTCGTCATGAAGATCTAATCCCTTACCATGAAGTTGCATTGAACATCATTTCAACCTTCACTGGGTTCTTCATCGAACATGTACGCCGTCTACAAAACTTGGAGGCCGATGCTTTGGCTGGCCTCACGGCCTCATTGGCAGTACCCCTCGGGACTCAATACTATATCACGGTAGTCGGAAGAGACTTGGTCTGTCCTAAAAACAACCTATGCTCACATATGGCCCATGCCATGCCGACAAATACTGGTGTTAATGTCCGAGACTGGAGGTTTCCGTTCATCGACTTCGCTGTCTACGGAATTCTCCCAGAGGATCCGAAAGAAGCCTTCTCAGTCAGGAAACGCTCTCTTCGATTCTACTACGATACAGCCACTAAAATGTTGTACCGACGCTCCTACGATGGGCTCCTCCTTCGATGCCTGTCCAATGAAGAAGCAGCCGAAGCCCTTCGAGAAGCTCATGACGAAACTTGCGGGGCTCATCAACCTGGGCCTAAGCTGCAGGACCGACTACAGCGCATGGGCTACTACTGGCCAACCATGGCCGCTGACGCCGTCGACTACGCTAAGAAGTGCCATGCATGCCAGCTTCACGCAGACTTCATTCACACACCGTCAGAACCTCTACATCCTACAGTCGCCTCCTGGCCCTTTGAAGCCTGGGGCATGGACATTGTAGGGCCAATCATCCCTCCTTCATCGAGGGGATACCGCTTCATCCTGGCCATTACTGATTACTTCTCTAAATGGGCAGAAGCTGCCCCACTGGCAGAAGTGAAGAGCTCTAGGGTAATCAGCTTCATCAAACACCATGTCATCTACCGCTTCGGAGTACCCCGGCGGATCATCCATGACAATGGTCCTCAGTTCATCAGCCACGTTTTCAGCAGGTTCTGCGACAAGAATCGTATCCAAAACGTGGCCTCAACCGCCTACAATCCGGCAGCAAACGGATTGGCCGAGGCGCTCAACAAAACTATCGTCAGGCTACTCAAAAAGGTCGTGTCATCCAATAAACGCGACTGGGACAAAAAGCTTAGCGAATGCCTTTGGGCCTATCGTACAACGGTACGGACCCCAACAGGCAACACACCATTCTCCTTGGTCTACGGGAGTGAAGCGGTACTGCCTCTCGAGATCCAGATACCCTCACTCCGTGTAGCAATAACAAACAAACTCACAGAAGAGGACAATCAACGTCGTCGTCTGCGAGAATTGGAGGCACTTGATGAGAAGCGCCTCCTAGCTCAACAACGCATCGAACTTTACCAAGCCCGTATATCACAGGCTTTCAACAAGAAGGTCAAACAGAGGACTTTCCAAGTTGGCGACCTGGTTCTGGCAGTCAGGAGGCCGATGGTGTTAACCCACAAGACACCAGGAAAGTTCGAGCCCAAGTGGGAAGGACCTTTCATCATAGAGACGGTATACTCAAACGGTGCTTACCGCCTCGCCAAACCCAATAGGGACTTGTTTATGATGCCCATCAATGGCAAGTTCCTGAAGAAGTACTACTCTTGACATCCTTCAGACATGTGCTTCCATAAGGGGATTTATGGACCTAATCATCAAGGCTCGCATACAATCCCTTTCCACAAACTCATGCGCTTCCGGAACCCAGCTGTTCCGTGGCATCCTCCAGTAGAAGAACAACCACGTCCACATCACCTCTGAGTTGTTCCCCTGCGGAACCTTATATTCCATAAGGCTACGCTATCCCGCATGTTTACCACGTTCACATTACCTCTGAGTAAACATCCCGTACAGACAACCCCCGTGTTGCCGTACATTGATCGCAGAACTTCCACGTCCACATTACCTCTGAGTAGTTCCGCGTATCCCCCAGAGTCATTCCTACCACATCCATAACACCTCTGAGTAGGAAGATTCTATCGTCCGAACCCCCTATTTGCCACGTCCACATCACCTCTGAGCAAACATGGCGGTTCTCTCAAACTTATTATCTGTACCTAAAAAACCAAGGTGCGCAAAAGATAATAGGTCCACACAAATCATCAAGTTCATGACAAGCAAAAATGAACACATCACAGAAAAGGGTGTACTTCTTTATTTCTAAAAAGAGAGTAAAGGATTACAATATCCCCAGTAAGAGCTGCAGAAAACACAAAAAAAATAAGAGACTGCAACCCCTAAGCATCCCCAGGGTTGGCCGAAAGCTCTTCAATACGACGCCTCAAGTCTGCCACCCGAGTCTCCACAGTTGCCAAGACCCGGCGCTCAGCTTCTGGACGCATCGCCTCTATGGCCTCAAGAGAGGTGTCCTTCTCATGCTTCTCATCCAAGTGCTGCCACCGCTGAGCTAGGGCAAGAGCTCGGTGGGTGAAGGTTGCTTCCTCCTCCTTGAATGCCACGTGTTCAGCCTGGGCACGTTCGGCATCTAACAAAAGTCGGGCTCGTTGATCCTCAAGGCGGCAGATCTGGGCATCAATATCCGCGATATTGGCATCCAACGCAGCTCGCACCTTCACTGTCTCCTGCGTAGACTGAGACAACCGCTCCACTGCAGCTTCAGTCTCAGCCACCTCGCGCTCCCAGACACTCACGGTGGCCTGGTAAGAAGACTCAATCTCGGCAATCAGCTTTCCCTTCTCCGCATCTATCAATACGGAGAGGTCATTGCGCTGGATGCGCTGAAATTCTAAGAGCCGTTGGTCTAGCTCAACCACCGAAGCCTCCAGGATCTCGGCCATATGATCATGGCCTTGGTGAAGACGGATCAGGTCGATATAAGGCATCGCCAGAGTTCTTGTCGTTGCAAAGCTTCCATTGGCGTCCATCATCGCAGATACACCCCTCTGCAACATTTTATATACCCCCTCAACGATGAATTTCACATATTCATCTGCATCCGCCAGCACCTGCGGCGTCATAGCAGGAGTCGGAGGAGCGGCTGTAGTTGGCGGACCGGAGGAAGATCCGCCGACCCCAACCTGCGAGACTGGAACCTCGACATCGTTAGGCTCTTCATCAACAGGGGCTGGAATGCTAGCCTGAGGAGCCAAAGGAACAGAAGAAGTTGGGACAGGCGTCGAGATGGTACCCCAGGTGGAAGGAGCAACAGGGGGTTCTACACCCTTGTCCTTCCCAAGCTCGGAAGAACCACCGACATCAGTGGCTACCTCTTCAGCCCCCAATGTTCTATCAGCAGCCAGTACCTCCCCTGGCAGATTGGGGAGTTCAACACTTGTCTCCTGACCCGCCTCAGGAGTCGGGGACGGCAGACGGATCTCTTCACCAAATCCCTCTACAGGGACAGGATCTGCCGCTACCTCCTGATCGGTAGCCACCTCAACTTCCACGACTGAGGCTGGGGTAAGACTCGGCAATGCTGCAACAGACCCCCCTT
Source organism: Iris pallida (assembly GCA_029216955.1). NCBI lineage: Eukaryota > Viridiplantae > Streptophyta > Magnoliopsida > Asparagales > Iridaceae > Iris > Iris pallida. The sequence continues at coordinate 3,229,121 of JANAVB010033216.1, read as the reverse complement.
CATCAAGACAAGGAGGGAAATCAACCCTCTCCGCTGTTCCAACCATACCTGTTGCCCCCGCAACAGGCTCTTGCAACTCTGGAGCGACGTCATCCGAAGACGACGAACTCCACTCCACTTCATCACCAGGAAGCCCCGTGTCCGCTGGGCCCTCAACGTCCAAGGCCCCCACGGCGACTGACACCATCCCGGAAGTTGTTGCAACCTCCGTATCTCTTTCAACAAACTCTGGAGATACTAAAACCTCCGCAGGAACATCTTCAGGACTCTCCTCCACTGGAGACATTAACATCGGAGGAATACGCTCGTCAGACGAGCTTGCCACTTCCTTCAGTTTACTAACACCCGGTTTCGAAACACGGGTCTTTTTCTTCAACGATCCCTGCAAGAAGAAAAGCACAAGTCACCGAAATGACAAGATGAGCCAAAGTTACGAAGGACTCCCTACCTCAACGGGAACTGATTCCGCTGGCGTTACAGGTGGCACTCCTGCCTTTGGAGTTGATGTCTTTTTCGGCCTTTTTGGTACAGAAGAACCAGCTTCTGCGTCGGCCCGTCTCTTCCCAACAGAGGGATCCCTCACTGAGGCTGCAGCAGCAGCCCTATATCCCGCCAATTTTGGCGGACGATATGACCGGGCCGCTATCAACATATTCGTCGTGGCCTCCAGCTGAGTTCCAATAATAAAACTAGTCTCCCTGTCATAACCAGGAGACGCAGTATTCATGGTGTAATACAGCTTGGCGGCCGAATACAGGATTTGTGGCCGAGGGTTACGAACTGGCATAGTAAAACGAACACCAGTACACCCGGTATTGTAATATTGCCAGCCCCGGGCCCCATCCAGTAAACTTCCGATAAACCCCAAACTGCTACTGGGATTTCGCAACATTAGTTGGGTATAGCCAAACTGGCGAGCAAACCGGCTGGGCAGATATGGCTCCAGATAACATCTATTTTGGTTGCGGTAGACCAAGTGAGAAGACCAAATACTTTGCAACCAACGAAAACCCTATTTCGGCAGAGTAATCGCATCCTCACCAGAGTCGTCCAAATCTTGGTCAGCCTCGAAGTCTTTAAAGATGGGGCCAACCTTGACAATCTTCCACCCCTGAAGGTAGGACAAAACCCTCCTGCAAACGGGGACGCCCGTGTGTAACCACTTCCTCTTGTAGAAGCGGCGGATAAAGGCATCTCCGTCAACATGATCCTCTTCAGGACCGGGACTCATCACGTTCGGACGATGCAAAATCAACCATCCCATAAGATAATGGAACGGTAACTCGGCCCGGGGAAAGTTGTCATTTTTACCTTTCTCGAGGATGACATCATCAGCAAAGATCATCAAACCCCACAACAGGTTACACACCATCGCAGGGAGGAGGGCTAAAGGTCGTCCAAAGACCAATTTCAAGGCGGGCAAAATAAGGTTCCGGTGTACCCTCTCCACTGCACCAGATCCGCCCGCAAACGCACAATCCTGGAGCCATATCATCAAATATGCCGTCAGCACCGCCTTAGACGATATCCGGTACGCACAGTGCCAGAAGCAGCTATACACGTTCTCGCCACTCTCATTTGAACCTGGAGCTCTCTCGTCCAGCCGGCTTATCTCAGAAGTCACTTCCGCAGGTTTCAGCCCTTGCGGAGTCGTAAACCGGATCCTCAAGGAGTCCGCCAAATTCTGCTTGAAAACATAATCCCTCCAAGCAGTCACATGAGGCTGGGTCTTACCCTTGTCTTTCCGGTGCATCAGATAATGATGGCTTGCTACTTCTTTAAAAACTGCCACCATCTCCGGGTCCTTATTTTCCAGAACCTGGATCTCTTCATTCGACGGAAAATATTCCTCGTACGGTTCCGAGCCCCAGGGAAGCTTGGACACTTCGTACATCTCATGGAGAGCCAACCCAACTCCCCCACCGGAGTATAGAAAGTGCCAGTCTGGGTATTGAACAACTCCAAGAGCACGAGGAACATAGGCTTATTGAGATCCACGCCAGCCTATGTGGCACGGATAGCGGCCGTCAGCCCAATCTCCTTAAGCTCGGCTTTGAACTTCGAAAGCACCCAAATGGTCAACTCATCCCACCTCGGGATATGATGACACCAACCTTCAACTCTAAAATTACCTTTCGGATACATGACCTTCGATGTCAGCATCCGATTTGCAAAAGTTGGAGCACTGAAGGCAAACGTGTCGCTTGGGACTTCACTGTAAAGGCTCCAGGGACGCAAAGCTCGGCAACTAAACGAGGAACCGGCTCGTGAAGCGGCCAAGGTATCCCTCTGGTTCGAGGTAGCATCAATCGAAAGGGTACCTCCCAAAGCCCCTCCTTGAGAAGGAGTAAGTTCCCAACGCATCCTTCTCTTCGAAGCCAAACGGTAAAAAGCCGTCAACGGCAACTGGCGGTCAAGTTGCCGCATGTACAGAACCATGCCTTTTGCAGAAAAGAACCAGTCTTCTCTGACCCTCAGTATCTTCGCTTCAGAAGAGACCAGTCGGTCACCAAACAGAAAGACAGATTTTAAGAAAGTGACATCCTCAGATTCAGCAGATTTTAGTCTACCGCTCTCCATCATACTCTGGAGGAAAATTGGCAACTAGTTCTGGATTTGCAGCACTCTCTCACGAGGTTGGTTCTGTACGATAGCATCCTTCGCAGGGTTGATCACCGCCTCATCAAAATCAACTCCCATTTGACAAAGAGAAGCGTCCAGGAGGACCTCATTCAGCAAAGGGATAGTCATCGACACTGGCACAACCAAAATAAAAAGTCAGGCAAAAAGACAATATGTCAAGCAGCCTGGCGCATCGTCAGGGCGTAAACCCATGCGCTTCGGCTTCAGCGCATCATCAGGGTATGAACCCATGCGCATCAGCGTTTGAGCTTCGGCGCATCATCAGGGCGTAAGCCCATGCGCGTCAGCAGAAGGCTTCGGCGCATCATCAGGGTACAAAACCCATGCGCGTCAGCAATTAAACCTCGGTGCATGATAAAGGCCTGAGCCTATGCACGTCGGCAGGATAAAACCTCAGCGTATCAAGGACAGGAGCCCATACGCATCGGCAGCAGAGAGTTAGGGCACAGTATGACCCAAAGCTTGTCTGAACAAAGAAGATAGCAAAAGTCGACACCCACCCGTCACCGCGGGACGAACGTCGGCCGGATCACAATGGTGGCAGGAGCATCCTCGTCGGCGAACTCTGCCGGCTCCTTTCCCTTAGCACCGTCGCGAGGAGTCTTGGGAGCCATTCTCTTGAAGAAGAAAGTTAGGGTTTTGAAGAAGAAACTCTAAAAAAGCAAAGGCAGAGAATAGAAGAACTCTTTCTCTCTCCGTCTCATGCCTATTTATAGGCACGGTCGCACGCGTGAACCGATGAAAGGTGACCTCAGCCGTCGCCTCGGGTCCTGTGAAAAGATAACAGAAAATAAAACCAAAAGATCATCATTAATCTTTTCGGTTACCGAGACGTTATCATTATTATTTACTGAGAGGAGCATGCGCCCGAACAAGCATGCGCCCGAATAGTCATGCGCTCCAACAGTCATGCGCCTTGACCACCATGCTTCTTATTCAAAGTATTCCAAAACTTATCTAAAAGTTTTGAAAACTTTGAAGGGGGTCTTGTAGAAGCATGGAATTTCAGAGCCAGAAAGTCTATGCCAAAGCTTGGACAAAGTGCTTTACAGCAAAAGCAACAAATATAGACATTGAAAGAGGACTTTTTATTTTTAACATATAAAAGTCTATTACATGTCTAAGAAAGACTGCACAAAGGAGAATTTCTACAAAGAAAAGACCCTAAGTCTACAACCAGCAACCACCATGCGCCTTCAGTCAGGAGCAGCAGCCACCATGCGCCTTCAACCAGGCGCATCCCACCATGCGCATCCAGCAGGGCGCATCCTTTCAGCAGCTCAATTATGTGCATCCCTTCAGCAGCCCAGTTATGTGCCGCTCTTCCAGCCAGGCTCACCTGATAAGTGCTTCGACTAATGAAGCATTTAACCCTCTGGCTGGAACCAAGGAAGAGAAGAGCACCGCAAATCTGTGGCCAGGGGAGGCTTCGAAAGAGCCTCCAAAGGCGAAGAAAGACCATGATCGAAACCGCGGCTAAAGGAGCAGCTTTCAACACAACCAGAATGGGCAACGCCCACTTTGAAGGAAGAAAGAGCCTAGCACCGCCATTCCGATCTACGGCTCTTCCGGAATAACGGAAACGAGGCCCGAGCATCCCTATCTTTGGATGCAACAGGCACCTTCCGCCTGCCTCGGAAGCCCTCGACTCCGTCTTTTGGATGTAACAGTCACCTTCAAGTGCATCAACGAAGAAACGGCGTCGCATCTTCACCCTCGGGAGCACTTCGTCAGCAGAGCGCACTCGAATACACAAGTTCATATCGGAAGTACGTGAGAGAACGAAAAGCAAACCCTCTCTCCATGCCACTATTTATAGGCCGGGCAAATCAAAACCACGTGCCAAGTGGATGGCTCTCCGAATTCCGTGCAATGAATTTGCATTAAATGGATGAATCGGACACCTCGAATTCAGCCAAACGGCTATTTAAAGCACTCGAAGAACGTAACAACCGCATCATTAAAGACGTATCAGATGCGCCGGCCAGATAGCGCATTACCCCGACGCGCCCTCCGACATCAAGCGCATCATACAGACGCGCCCACTTAGCTGTCCATCGAATGTCACCAACATTAAATACTGAACTGACAGAGTTGGCAGCATACCTCCCAAAGTCTGAACAGTTGACAGCTTTTTCAGAAGACGAAGCATCGGCAACGTCAGCATCATCATTACTTTACTCCAACGGCTACTGCCACGTGGCCACCCAACCATCCGCATGCGCCTCAGACTTTTCACTGATCCCTAAAGACAGAAGGAAGGTCTCCATTTTGCTCGGCATGCACCTCAAAAGCCATGCACCCCAGACTGCTCTCTGATCCCGAAAGACAGGAGTAAAGTCACTACTGAAGCTCTGCATGCGCCTCAAAAGTCATGCGCCCAGAATGGTTCGTGACTCCAAAAGGTTACGAGCCAGAGTCTCCTTATGCGCCTAATCCTAGGCGCATCCTACCAGATCACCCCGCATCAAATCCGAGATCTTCGAGCCATGAGTCGACGACACGTGTCCTTTGACTCAACTCACCCAAGATCTCAGCAACAGAAAGATCTTCTCCTCTGCTACGTGCCGGCTCACAACAGCAACATGAAGAAGTCTACCCTTCGATTAGGGCGCATCGTCCATGCGCCTCCATCAGTGATCACCACGTGGCTTCCCCACGCACCGGCGCATCATACATGCGCGCATGAGCAGCCAGCCTGCAAAACTATAAATAGAAGGATCATTTCCTTCTCACACACACACACAGAATACACAGAGAACATACATACCACCAGAGAGGCAGATACAGACACTCAACGTCTTCCTCCTCCTCTCAGCAAGCTCCAGCACCCAGAGCAATCTGAACCTTCAGAAATCCGATAACCGTCGTCAGTTCGTCAACGGAGTCAACGCATTACCACTCACTCCATCGACACAAGAGACCCAGATAAACAAAAGTGTACTCCTAGGACTACGTCTAAAGTCCTATATTGTAACACTGTTCTGTTTGTATTAAAATTTGCAATAATACAATTTTAATGGCAAACACTCTGTACCCATGATGTCTTGCGGGTGCATTTTTTAGAAATCATGTATGTCCTTCTCCTTTGGCTGATGCTGCTGCTGACCTGTCGGATGCTGAGCTGTAACTCTCTCCACTGTCGTCAGGGCCAGATCTATGCCCCTGCTGAGCTCCGCCGTCTGACGCTGCTGCTGAGCCTGCTGAGCCTCCAGAAACTGCTGGAAGAAGGCAAACAGCTGTACTGTGTCGACAGATCTTGAAGGCGGCTGTTGCTGCTGAAGCATCTCTGGGATAACTGGGCTCTGCCTGTGCACTGGTGGATGGGCTCCTCCGAAGGTAGCTGAAGCACCCACCCCAGCTGGCATAACTGGTGCTGCGGTATCGGGGGCTGGCTGCACAGGACGAGAGGTGGCAGACCTCTCAGCAGTGTCCCCTGTCCTGGGCGATGAGATCTAGTCTCGAACATCCTGGAGACAGATCAAACAAGGAATCAAAACTGAGATAGAAGCGATAAATCAAGGGAGGACAGTTAATTTCAAGGCAGATAAATCAGCAAGATGTATAGATGGCATGAATTAAAGTAAAAATTTTTCTAACTATGATTGAGTACCTCTCAGTTGAAGCTTATCACTCAATCCTATCGCAGGCTCGCAGCAGTACAACTAAGTCACCGTACTACCACGATATCGTACTAATACGACTCGAGACCTGCATGGGCCACTACTAAAAATGTGTCACGACCCGCACCCACTGTGAGGGTATGAGTATGTAACAGCGCCCAGCCTACGCCGCAGTGTCGGTGGTAGAACAATGTTCTAGGTCACTATTTAAATAACAACTCACGCAATTATATAATGTACTTGTCAAAATCTCAACTCCGAACGGAGGACAAGTATAGATATAATAAAATCTCAATCACAGTCTAAGCACGATATGATAACACAGAAGTTTATAACTAAGACTAAATAACAACAACAAAACCAACTACTAAATAATAATAATCTCAAACAATCTTAAAACAAAATAATATCTCAACTTATTTCAATTCAAGTTCTAAAAACATGAAAACTAAACCAAGTCTACTAGCTAGTCTCTCGATCAGTCCTGAGTGTCGGGGCCAAAGGTAGCTAAGCCATCTCCTGTTCCAAGACAAGTAGGGCACATGTCCTCAGGGCAATCATCTGTAATATTTTTAACAGGTCCAGTCAGGACAAAAACGAGTACAACTCATCTAGAAAACCCAAGTAAGTGACAAAAAACTATAAAGCAGTTATAGACAATTTTATTGATGAACATGGTAGTTTATATTCAGGTGATAGTATAGAGAAACAGTTAAGATACAAGGAAAGTAAGGTAACTAAAACAAGAGAAGAATCATGGCAATAAAGACTATAAAATAAGATTCTAACTGAACTAGAGTAACATGATAAGTCCAGACAGTAAATGTAAAACAAGTGTAAATCCAGTACGAGATGAATCTAATACAAGATGAATCCAGTACAAAATAATTCTAGTCAGTGATCAAGAATCTAGGTAAAAAGAACTATATTCTAACAGTGTGTTTTAAAATACCGAGATCGACATATAAACGGTTGTAGGTATCAGGCACATCACTCATTAATTAGGCGAGGGATTGCTATGCTTCCAGTAGATTCCAGTTGGAAGATTCCAGATTTGGGGTATGTCTACATGTCTTACTCAATATTTTCCTCCCCTGCAATATAAGTGAATCTAGAATTCGATACGAGAATCGAGATGAGTCCTGCCAAACATGATGATACCAGTAATGATTCCAGAATGATTCCAGTAATAGAGGTCAGACAAGATGGTATGTGTGTCGCATACATGAATCCAGAAATATCCATACGTGTTGTAACAGAGAATCACATAAAACTAACTAGAACTGAAATACAGTAATTGACAAATAAATGAGAGAACTATCAGAGAATGTACTCGCCTGATACCCTGAAGAGAGTAGTGTAATATCGGATGTCTGCACCGGAGTCACAATGTCCTAAATAGATCAATATGGGTTAAAATGTGTTCAATATATGCTAATTGAAATTTACAATATAATCTACATAATTCTAGGTCATTCCATGTCAAAGTCAACTCTTGGTCAACTCTGGTCAACCCTCAGTCAAACCAGTCAACATGTAGTGTTTGGTCAACTATCTAGTCAACCAAGGTCAACTAGGTCAAAAGTCAAACTTGGTCAACTCTAATCAACCTCTAGGCATACTAGTCTATTTTAGTCAAAATCTTGTTAAGGCTAGTTAATAGCTGATACTAGTTTATACTCTAGGTAATGTATCTTGCACTTATATTAATATTTGTAGTATCTTAGCCATATAGCTATATTACTCTATTATGACAAAATAAAGATATCCAAACTTCTAACATGGTGAGTCTTTACCCTACTCTAATAGATAATACTTTACCCTAGCCTTAACTACTTGGATAGGTATCTATTCACTTTACGTAGATTAGGAAATTACATCTCCTATTATAATTTCTAACCATGTCATTTCCCTCTTCAAACCCACCAAAATGGCCACATGGCCTATGGTCAACATGGCCTACAAGCCTGCTGCTAAGGCTTGTCCTGCCTCACACAGGGGGGTCCCATGCTACAGGGCATGGCTCCCCTAAGGGCAGGCAATTGCCCTGCTGTAGTATTACAGAAAATGCAATACCACCCAAGCCAATGCATGCCAAGGCAAATGCCTACTTCTACAAAGGCTTGAACAGTAGCCAAATGGCCTGGGCATGCCTGTAATCAGGAACCCACACTCCCAAAATGGCTAAGGCCACAAGCTAACCTAAGTGTTCTGCTGCCACTCTCACTCACTCAAGCACAGACCACACACACACACTCTAGGAGGTCTAATCACATGACAACTTACCATTGGAGCCATACCTAGGCTAACCTTCGCTGACTGAACTAACTAAACCCCCATCAAAGTAACTAATTCATGTCTCAAAATACTAAAACTTGAACACTTTGACAATAATTTCTAAAATCCCCATCTCTCTAAACTAACACATCTAACCACACATATGCCTCTGTCTAAACCCAAAGCCAACTAATACATATCACTCTAACCTTAGCTATATACAAACATATGTAAATAACCCCAACAATCTTAGGTTTCAACCAAACCATAATCTTAGGAAATATCAATCTCAGGAAAATTTAGTTCATGCATTCATTCAGTTTCATACATAATTATCATTACCTATCATGCATACATACCTTACATATTTCATTCATATATATCATACATATGTTACATATTCATGCTTGCATTCATATAATCTTTCATACAACATACATGTTTTCATATATGGATACTTGTATCCTTCATTCATGCATTCAATACATACATACATGGATTACAAAATATCATGCATATTTATCTATATTAAAATGAGGGAAGGAAAACTAAAATGTGGACTGTTCTCAGTTTTCATCCAACTATATATCATATATCAACATGTTTGCACTCAATTATAAAAGGGAAACTAAGAAACAATGAAGGGAAAGGGAAATTAGTGAGTAACAGTTAACCAAGTGAGTCAACTCAGGAACCCTGAGTATCATAGTATGATATTTAAACCTGGAATTGTAACGCCCTAGAACCAGAATACTGGGGAGCGGGGGCGGACATAGCCAGCTACGTATATTGAAGTGCAACCCACCTCGCTATACGGTCACGGCTGTCTAGATACATGAGGGTTTAACTCTAAGCCATCGGTCTCTTATGGTCATGAACAAGTCTATTGTCTCAATTTCATGCAAGTAATAGCAGTACAAGATGTCAGAGCACCAAATATAAAATAGTAAGGCATCCCATACATTACATATTTGGATGATCATGAAGCTAGTCATACAAAATATGAAGACTAGCAAGAGTTCAGTCATACATGATCAATCCTAGGATTTGTTAATCATGCTACAGCCCATTGACAGAAGTAAGTAAAGGTGCAATCGAGCTAACACATGCTCGTCGGCTAAATGCCTCAAAAGAATATTTTTATAATAGAGTGTGAGAGTAAAATAAAGCCCATTCGTTGCCAGGGTTACGCATGGTGGTCACCATCTGGCTGGAAGACAAGGAGATCCTCTGGTGCTACTCCGGTATCTGGTCATGCAAAACCAGCTGGGTCAGATCCCAGAAAGAGCAAGTGCCACAAAGGAGGCTTCACTTAAGAACTAAAACCAGCAATTAGCACAAAACATATTAATATAATAAAAGAAAACTGGAGATATGGTCAATCATGATGATATACTATAAGATAACCATGGGACTATTCAGATAACCAAATTACAACCCTTAAACCAAACAAGGACCGGGGTTGTAATCCTTCATCTGAACGGAACTTGGTTTCCCACCATTTATCGATAAAGTAAAGCACAAGCATTCTGGTCATGTAACAATCTTATACAGGATCAGGACAAGACTAGACTGGGTTAGACTCCATCCAATCAAATCACGGCTAAGCAATAAGTACGGCTTGATACTTTAACTAACTATGGTTTTCACAGGCCTAATTACTAACAAGATGCAATGAGATTAATTCACAGCCACAAGTCCTGCAGACTATCCAGGCTATCCGGACACAAATTAGGGGTTGAATTCATGTGGGTACATTGTCTAAGGAACACATGTACCCTTAGGTAGCTTGAAGGGTGCAACACATGACAGTGTGCTGGAACTGTGCCCTACTCGACGGCAGGCTACAGATCCCAGATGGGGCGCCCAGATAACGGGATTGCCTGTAGCTGGAAAATCTCTTTATGACTACTGGATTATTCTTGTTATTAGCCTTAATCCGTTTAAGTAGGTACCCCTGACCGTGGTACTCAGGGTTCCCTGCCCTAGACATGATGCAAGACCATACTAGTTTACTTGTACAAACACAATCGTCCACGATGTCCAGGCCATTCATTCTTATCATGTCATTCTTTTCATGCCTTACTAGCCGTCGCAACAGCTTTCAATAGTTCCCATCATGCTTGCTTGTCATATCATGTTATGTCATGTCTATTTCATACCATGTCGTATATAATTATCATTTCAAACATATTAAATAATTCATGATTATCAAGTTCATGACAAAAGGCGTAAGGATATAAAAAGGGTAAAGGTGTACGCCATAGGGACTCAAAGTCTCTACGCACGTACCTCTACGCTAGGCCAAGGGACCTCAAGCGTAAAGTGGCTTACCCTAGCAAGAGTAAGGTGAGATAGCTCTACGCGAGCAAGGGTGCATGCGGGTGGGGTTTTACGCAAACCAGGGCTTTACACTAGCAAGCCATAGGCGAACGAGGCTCTACGCGAGTGTAACTCTATGCGAGCAAGCTCTATGCGAGGAAACACTCGAGCAAGACTTTACGCACGCGTGAGTCTGCTCGAGCTAGGGTTTTATGCGAGCACAATTTTACACGAGCGGGAGGGCCCCGAGCGTAAAATTTGAATGAACTTGACGTAGAGCGGAGCACGCTGGCACGCAAATGCATGTGCGTAAAAGGTTGAATAATACGCTGTCACGTAAAACGTGGGCGTAAAGGCTAAACACTACACTAACACATTAGAACATGTACGTAAAACTTCATCTTCTCCCCCTGGCCAAGACAAGTAGGCGTAAAAGCTCACGAACTCTAGCAAGCCCCATCTCGGTCAAGTCTCGATGAAATCCAACCTTTCTTGAGCCAAACTTGCATGTAATCGAAATTCCAACTACATGGAACTCTCTATTTCGGAAACAACCCAGTTTTAGAAGATCAAAACCATAAAGATCAAAATGCTAAAACTTAGATCTACATGAAATGAGCCATGGAATTCGAAAATACTAAATACTAAAGTGACTTAGAATCTCATGAGGAAGACAATAGAACAACAAAATTTGAATTCCTCCATGAAGCAAGTTGCACTTGCCTAAGCCTCTCTCTGGTCGATAGAGAGAGTTAATGGAGGAAGGAGAAGAGTAAATGAAGAAGTGAATGAAGAAAGAGAATAGGTTGTTGGGATTAATAAATGATGGAGGGTGGTAGGTAGGGGTTTGCATTCCAACCCAAACCGAACCAACCAAGCCGAACCCAACCGAACCCGATGCATGCTAGAACCATAAAATGCTAGCTAACTCATGCCAATATAGAACCCAAGGCTAGCCAATCAGGACAAGTCTATATACAGGTCCGAGATTACGTACACGTATAACAAAATATGTAATACGAACTATAGGCGTTACAACTCTACCCACCTTAAAAGAATTCTATCCTCGGAATTTAATTAACAGACAAGAACAAGCTATACTAATCACATACAAGCTATACTAAGCAATCTACCATGCAATTATTCATTCAAGCAAGAAACCGAGAGTATAAGGCATAAGAAGGATATTATACCTTACGAGTCAAACAGGTCGAGATATCGTGATCGGATATCATCCTCATGCTCCCACGTTGACTCACCCAAAGAGTGATTACCCCAAGCAACATGAACTAACTTGATAGTTTTGTTCTTGAGTATCTTCTCTCTTCGGTCCAATATGGATACGGGCCTCTCCTCATACGAAAGGTTGGTACCAACAACCAATTCCGAATGATCAAGGACATGACACGGATCCGGAATATACCGTCGTAATTGGGAAACATGGAAGACATCATGCACCTCACGTAACGACGGCAGAAGAGCGAGACGATAGGACACATCTCCTACTCGTTCTAGAATGTCAAACGGTCCTGTATACCTAGGACTAAGCTTTCCCCGCACGCCAAAACGAATGACACCACGGGTAGACGAGATCCTCAGGAATACATGGTCGTCGATAGAAAACTCAAGGGGACGCCGATGAAATTCGGCCCAATGACGCTGGCGATCTTGTGCGATACGAAGATGATCTGTAACTTTTCTGACCACCTCAACTGTCTGAGTAATCATTTCCGGACCGAGCATCTGCCTCTCTCTAACATCGTCCCATGCTAGCGGGGATCTGCACTTCCTATCATAAAGTGCCTCGAACGGTGCCATCTGGATACTGGCCTGGAAACTGTTGTTATACAAGAATTCCACCAGGTGCCGGTGATCCTCCTATGAACCACCGAAGTCGAGTATACAAGATCTCAAAATATCTTTCAAGGTTCGTATGGTACGCTCTGACCGACCATCTGACTGCGGATGATAAGCTGAGCTGAACTGGAGGCGGGTTCCCAAATTCTCTTACAGACTACGCCAAAAGTGCGACGTAAATCTTGAATCCCTGTTTGAGGTGATCCTGGCTGGTATACTATAAAATCTAACGATCTGCCTGAGGTACATCTCTGCTAGCTGAATCGTCGACTGACCAACTCTGAATGGGAGAAAGTGAGCCACCTTTGTGAGCCTATTTATAATAACCCAAATAGCATCTCTACCGGTCGGGGACCTAGGTAATCCAGTCACGAAATCTATGGTTATATGCTCCCACTTCCATTCTGGAATCGACAAGGGCTGAAGAAGTCCAGCCGGTCTCTGATGTTCAGCTTTAACTTGTTGGCAAACCAAACACCGAGAGACAAACCAGGCTATCTCCCTCTTCATGCCATTCCACCAAAAATGCTGCCGGATATCTCGGTACATCTTCGTACCACTGGGATGAATCGAATACTGAGAACTGTGAGCTTCTACCATGATCTCCTATCTGATATCACCATTAGGTACACAAAGATGCCTCCCATGTCGAAGTGTACCGTCCTCATGGATACATAACTCCGGTCTTCGCCCTGCTACACATTCTGTCCTAAGTCTCTAAAACTTAGAATCCGCTGACTTAGCTAACTTGATCCTCTTAACTATACTGGACTGAACTTGCATACTGGCCATCAATGCCACATGGATAAGAAGAACAACTTCAATATCCATCTTCTGAAGATCTGCTAATAATTCTGGTTGTGCTGTTAGAAAATAAGCTCCGGCTCTCCTACTCAATGCATCTGCTACTACATTGGCCTTTCCTGGGTGATACTGCAAGTTGACATTATAATCCACAAGTAGCTCTAGCCACCTTCTCTGACGCATGTTGAGATCCTTCTGGGTGAACACATACTTCAGGCTCTTGTGGTCGGTGAAAATCTCTACCCTATCTCCGTACAAGTAGTGCCTCCACAACTTAAGTGTAAATACTACTGCTGCCAACTCCAAGTCATGGGTGGGGTAATTTCTCTCATGATCATGAAGTTGACGTGACGCATAAGCTATTACCTTCCCATGCTGCATCAAAATACATCCTAAACCTCTGCCTGAAGCATCATAATACACTGAAAATCCTCCAGTCCTATCTTGAAGCGTGAGAATGGGTGCCGTCATCAAACCTCGCTTCAACTTCTCAAAAGAATCTTGACATTCTGCTGTCCAAGCAAACTGCACATTCTTGCGGGTCAACTGGGTTAATGACGCTGAAATCCGAGCAAAGTCTGAAACAAATCGCCGGTAGTAGCCAGCCAAGCCAAGAAAACTACGAACTTCTGCAACTGTAAAACCCCCTATTTTGTATGAAATTCTATAAATCCTCTGGTGTTTACTATTTAGAAATCTCAAGGTTAAAACTTTCTGTGGTAATATCCTACTTTACCAATTACTAATCATTAAATCACACTAAAAAGCCTTTTTAACTCAATTAGAGTCTTGAATGTATTCCAATTGCCAATATAACCATTCTAGCCATGTGTTTGACCTATGAGCATATACTAGTGTAGTCATCTTCCTAGTTGACACTATGCACGAAAATAAGAATCAACGGTAGAAAGAAATCAAGCAAGATGCAATTCAAGGAAGTCGAACGAGAGTTCGGAATTTGAAGCCAAGGGAAGAGGTCAAGCTTTATGGATGAGATTCCTAGATTCTAATCCTATGTTGCAGGCTCACATCGGTACAATTACGTAATCGAAGTGACAAACTCGACCTGCATGGGCCACCACAAAAATATGTAACGCCCCAGTCCCAAAATACTTAGGACTAGGTACGTATCCATGCCAGCTGCATACATACGAAGTATACTCCAATGTATGGAAATCTCGTATGAATACATAAGCTGTAAAATACAGTAAACCAAGAGTAATCTAATCTCATCCCCAAATGAAGAATAAAGATATCATGTAATCAACTGTAATAATTCTTTGTACAATACGTTGGACGGAGACAAATCTACTACCGACAAGTAAGGAAAAATATACATGGAAACTGAAATGATTTGGCGGAAGTAGCAAAGAAAGACCCAAGACACGTCATATCCGAATGAATAGAGAAGATCGTGACCTCGGCTAGAACACCTGCAATATCACAGACGCACACACCTGGAGAGATAACCAGGTCCTCAGAGGGACGTAACAAGATACATAAAGAACATGCCACATAACTGAATATATATACCATGTCATAAATCACAAGTAAAGTAAATAGTTCCACTCGTAACAAGATCCAATACCTCATCATCGAAACAGTGGAATAAACTTGCCTTAGAGTCTCATCCGTGACAGCCTTGGCAATTCTCTTTTGAATTATTTTCGACGCCTATGAACCCCACAATTCGTACTCAATATATAACACCGTCTTTGAAACCTTTGTTGTTCTTGTCTTTTACTTGTTTTAAAAAGACAAGGTACTGTAGTTGCTAATATAGACTCAAGGTATCATCCTTGGTTGCCCAATCAGTTAATTATACACAAATGTAGATAGCCACCGACCGACTCATATGGCTATATCCTCGCCTTTAACCACTCCTCCTTTTTTCAACCCTAGAATTGTTATCGTGCCCTCCCAATTATTCTTAAGCACTCGAGAATGATTCTAATCGTTCACTTAATTAAACCCTCGACCAAGATGATTAGTATCCAGTTCTCCCTTAAGGGATCATATTTCCTAAATATCTAATTTATTCTCTTTGGTCTACTCAATTCCTTACTGTTCTCTAAAAATTGGATATTCAAAATTTTGTTACCTTCACTAGCAATCCTTATTTGAATTCCATAACCATGATATATTTTTGTATATATCGACTCCACAATTTTCTATTGCATGGTGGTGTTGAACGCCGTTTTATCGCCTCCTCCAAAATTTAATTGTATTTTGGTATTGACGAACTCTTCCTATCCCTCAACCCTATCTACCCTATTAATCCTAAATTTCGAGAACAAAATTCTTGTAAGTTGGGTAGGATGTAAAACCCCCTGTTTTGTATTATTATTTTTATTTTTTTATTAGACTTAAAAATTAATTTATGTAAATTATGATTTCTTGTTTCATTAGAAATGACCTTAGCTATTGTTGAATTTTGGAACACAATACTACCATGAATTTTGGCACGAAAGATGTAGCAGTGTGCCTTGACTAGTGTACTAGCCATGCCGGTGGAAGCCTAGCCATGGTGATGTCCAAACTAGGAAAACCAGACCAAATTATGAATTTACTTATTTAAAGTATTTTAATTAAATATTATTTTATATATTGATTTTTAGATGACCCGGTTTATCCAATTCAGCCCGAATTGGGCCCGAACAAATTTAAGCCCGTGTAAGTATGTAGTGTGACCAAATGTGGCCATGTAGGCATATTTTATGTATATACAAATACTTTCTAAATTATTTTAGAATTTTATGTGCAATTTCTAATTATTTAATTATTCGTACTATTATTGGTATTTTATTATAAATAATATCGTGCAATATTTGTACAAATTTTTGGACTCGGATAAGGGTGTGCGGTATAAGTCCACCCATTGGGATAATTTTATTATTTTATTATTACTTAAGTTATTTTGTGGAGAATAAATAAATATATGTTCATTCTATTTAAATATTATTATTTTGAGTTGGTTCATTGTGAATGGGATTTATATATATATGTAAATATATTTAAATATATTAAATAATTGGTTATGTGACATTTAAAGTGTTACTTGGATTTAAATAGATTTTTGGATATATATATATACATATATATATGGATATATATTTATATATATTGAAAGATAAAGCAAAAGGAAAAGAAAAGAAAAAAAAGAAGAAAAAGATATAAACTATATCATGTGGTCGGCCCCACCATGTGGGAACCGACCACACAATGCTAAATAGCAAAGTAGCAGCCTTGTTGGCCGCCCACCAAAGGAACCAGCAACATTAGCATCAGCATATGAGCCGACCCCCCTTCCCCTTTAATATATATATATATATATATATATATATATATATATATGACCTAAAGAAGAAAAAGATATAAACTATATCATGTGGTCGGCCCCACCATGTGGGAACCGACCACACAATGCTAAATAGCAAAGTATATATATATATATATATATATATATATATATATATATATATATATATATAAAATATATATATATATATATATATATATATATATATATATATATATATATATATATATATATATATATGACCTAAAGAAGAAAAAGATATAAACTATATCATGTGGTCGGCCCCACCATGTGGGAACCGACCACACAATGCTAAATAGCAAAGTAGCAGCCTTGTTGGCCGCCCACCAAAGGAACCAGCAACATTAGCATCAGCATATGAGCCGACCCCCCTTCCCCTTTAATATATATATATATATATATATATATATATATATATATATATATATATATATATATATATTTACCTAAAATCTGAATCTCTTCCTCCACTTTCCTCCTCCTCTCTCCTCCACCCTCGGCCAGCTCCTCCCCTCCGCGAGCACAGCAACACCCCGCGATAGCGGCGACGGAAACGACGACGACAACAACAACAGATTCCCACTCTAAGGTATCCCACTTCCCCGATCAATTTTTCTGTCAATTCTACTCCGATTTTCGATCCGTAAATTCGTGTAGAAATTCCACATGACCCTCTTCGAGATCTCCCAGGTGGATTTCGACATGGCCATCCTACTTGCTCGAAATATTGAGGCAAAGTTGGAGAAAAACCACTTTTCTGGAATATTAAAAACTGTTGTAAAATACCAACTTGTCGGCCACTTTTCTTTCTGTACAATAGGATTTTGTAGAAAATAATTAAAAATAGTCAAAGACAACATAACCGAGATTGTAACGCACCTTCTGGATTCACTTTTCATCTAGTATGTAGAAAGTTACACGTTGTTAAAGTTTTACGAAAAATTGTAAATTCTGTTTTCAAAAAGTGGAAAAACACCCGATACGGCATGCGTCCCGACAAACCGGGTGATGTGGTCGCGCACTATACGCATAGAAAGGCACGTATGGATGTTGTCGACGTGTGGAAACTGACGGAACCCGATTTCGTTGCATGTGTGCGACGAAATCAGTGTGTTTCCGTCGAGATACCCCCGTATCGATCCTTTGCAAATTAAGTCACAACTTCGTGTACACTCATCAAATCGCGACGAAACTTGCGCCATTGGACTCAAAATATTTTTTTAGTCCTGTGAGCCAAGTTTGGTTCAATTCTGAGAAGGTTGATCGGGACGCCATTTTAGCGGGCCCACAATCCCACTCAACGGGCAATTTTGTGCACAGCCCACCGGAATCCAAAATTGGACATACCATTGGGTTCGCCTCATCAAAACAAATCTGTAGATATGTAGTTTGAGGACTTTAGAGACTGTAGATATTGGCACGTATTTTGGTGCAAAGCGGGTCCAACGGTGGACATCGTTTTGACCCAAAATTACGATTTTGCCCCTGTTCCAGAATTTAACTTTTGGACAGGCATTTTCTAGGCATATCTTTTATTCCAAACTCGTTCGTGATGTTTATTGCATCATCCAGAGTCATCTACGGGATTTGGCTTTCTTGCTTCGTTTATTTGTCTGTTCGAGCTACAGGATTATTCTCTTTTGCACACAACCTCAGGCAAGATACCTTGCCATTATACTGTTTATATTCAGTTTGCATTTTATTACATATTACTGTTCATTTATTTCCAGTTCTTACCGTTCTTGATTTACTGTCTGCTCAGTGATATTAGATATACTTTGTTATTATCCTTTGATTGCATATGGACATAAAGTTAAGAGACTACCGTTTGTAGTGTATTGCATATATCTTGACACAGTTGTACCATAAGGATGTGTGAGATGAGTAGCATGTAGAGGTTCTTGCGTGTGGGCTGATCCCCCATGCGCATGCGTTAGGGCTAACCTCGCCAAATTATTTCAGTTTCCATGTATATATTTTTTTACTTGTTGGTAATGGATTTGTCTCCGCCCAACGTATTGTACAAAGAATTATTACAGTTGATTATATGATATCTTTATTCTTCATTTGTGGATGAGATTAGATTACTCTTGGTTTACTGCATTTTACAGCTTATGTATTCATACGAGGTTTCCATACATTGGAGTATACTTCGTATGTATGTAGCTGGCATAGATACGTACCTAGTCCTAAGTATTTTGGGACTGGGGCGTTACAGAAACTGTGTTAGGTATGGCCACATCTCGATAGCCATGATCTTCCGGAGATCCACTTCTACTCCTCCTCTGGTGATGACATGACCCAAGTTCGAAATGCGATCGAGCCAAAACTTATATTTACTGAACTTGGCATACAACTGGTGCTCTCTGTGAATCTGGAGGACAACTCTGAGATGCTGCTCATGCTCTGCTTCACTTTTGCTATAGACCAGGATGTCATCTATAAACACAATCACGAACTTATCCAAATATGGCATGAAGATACGATTCATGAGGTCCATGAATACAGCCGGTGCATTGGTTGCTCCAAATGGCATAATAAGGAACTCCCAATGTCCATACCTTGATCTGAATGCTATCTTCGGGATGTCCTGCTCTCTGACTCTGATCTGATGGTATCCTAACCGTAAGTCAATCTTCGAAAATACTGCTGCCCCTTGAGTTGATCAAACAAGTCATCCATCCTCGGGAGAGGATATCTGGTCTTAATTGTCACTGAGTTCAAGGTACGATAATCTATACATAATCTGGACGTACCATCATTCTTTTTCACAAAAAGCATCAGGGCTCCCCAAGGCGATCCACTTGCACGAATGAATCCCTTGGTCCTGAGTTCTTCAGTCATCTTGTACAATATCTCTAACTCTGACGGTACTATCCTGTAAATTCTCTCCGACACTGGGGCTGTCCCTGGGATCAAGTCGATAGTAAACTCGATCTCTTACTCCGGTGGAATACCTGGAAGCTCCTCGGGGAAAATATTTAAAAACTCTTCTACAATTCTGGGAAACTTAACGGCTAGTGCCACTGCCATCCGCAACACTAGAGGTGAAGGTTCTACTCCGCCTCGGAAGAATGAAAACTCTGGCTCACCAGGAATACTAAAAATAATCTTGCTGATATGGCAATCTATTCTAGCATACTGGTCCTTCAACCAATCCATTCCTAAGACCACATCATAATCGGCCATCAAAAATTCTATCAACCAAGCGGAAAACTCTCTACCGCTAACTACGATCTGACATGAGGAAAACACTCTATCTACTCCCACAAGACCGTTACTCGTAAGTATATTGAGCCTTACTGATAATGACTCGGGCTCCAATCCTATCCGTGTCGCGAATCGTGCAGACATAAATGAATACGATGTCCCAGAATCGAATAATGCTGATGCTGGAAAGGAGTTGACGAGAATAGTACCTGCCACTACCTCACCTGATGCTAACTCCTCTTTCACGGTCAAAGCTATCACTTGACCGTGCCCTCGGGGTGCTGGTCCCCGCTGCTGGAAACCTCTCTGGCGGTTCTGGGTCTGAACTTGGACTTGTGCATACTGCTGGGGGTTCTGTTGCTGAAATGCTTGAGCCTGAGGCGGCAAGGGCCTCGGAAACGGGTACTGCTGCTGCTGGACTGGTACTGGGGCTGGTCCCCTAACCGAGGGACTAGAAAAGGTCGTAGAAGTGGAACTTCCCCTATTCGGGCAGTTCCCAACCCTGTGGTCTGGTGCACCACAAACCAAGCAAAAACTCTGTGCTCTGCGATACTTTGACACCATGTGCCCTGGCTTCCCATAATGAGTGCAACCCATTACGGAAGACGGCATCTGCTGCTGCTGGGGATACGCCGGGGTCGAATGCTAAACCGACGTAACAGAAGCCGCCTGCCTCGGAGCTCCAATAGTCAAAGCCCGAGCGGTCGGGGCTGGTGCTGAAGACTGGTTCATCTGGCCGTGAGTCCTCTTCCGACTCCTGGTCCGATCTATAATCCTCTGGGAGTTATACTCATGCCTCCTCGCTGCTCTCAATACTGCATCAAAAGTCTAATGCTCAAACTGCTCCACTGTTAGTAAAATCTCCAGGTGGAGTCCCTGCTGGAATCGCTGAGCTCTGTCAAACTCGGTCGCCACCAAGGTGGAAGAAAATCGACTAAGTCTGGAAAACTCGGCCGTATACCCATCGACCGTCCTGTCCATCTGCTTCAAATTTGTGAACCTCGTCTGTAGATCATACCGAGCTACAGCGTCAAAGTACTTGGTCCGGAATCTCTCACAGAATACTGCCCAAGCAATAGGTACTACTAATCCAACGGCCTGTGACGCCCACCAGCTGCGGGCTAGATCCAGTAACTGCAGGCACACCACGGCCACCTTCTCGTTCTTTGGGGTCCTGGCTGCTTCTAGAATAACCTCAGTATCCTACAGCCAAGCGTCTGCGGCAATAGCATCTTCGTTACCATCGAAGAAGGGAGGGTTCAAGCGCTTGAAGCTGTTGGCCGCACTGTTACTGGATGACCACCTCTGTTCAGAGCATCTTGTACTGTCTGGTGCAATGCATCATCCCGTCGATCCTGTGATGCAATCAACTCTCGGATGAGTCCAACCAAGACTCCATCATCCTGCCTTGCAGGCTGGGCTGGCTGTACTGGGGGCTCTGAACCTCCGGGAAGCATGACTCGGGAAGCTACCCCTGACTGCTGAACTTGATCTTCTTGTTGTGGGGGTACTCGCGGAGCTCCTTCTGGCTGATTGGCAGGACCAGGAATAATGCCGCTGAAGAAGACGACATAAGGAACAATAAGGAAGGACCAGGACAGATCAAAGAAATAAGCATGTGATCAGGTCAAGATTTTCAGGGATTTAGAGGATACGAGCAGAGATCAGGGGCGAGTGCTGATTGAGAAATCTATTCGGTAAACCCTCACATATCTTGATTTTCAAGACCTGCATGGGCCACCACTAAAACCATATAACGCCCCAGAACCAGAATACTGGAGAGCGGAGGCGGACATAGCCAGCTACATATATTGAAGTGCAACCCACCTCGCTATACGATCACGGCTGTCTAGATACATGAGAGTTTAACTACAAGCCATCGGTCTCTTATGGTCTTGAACAAGCCTATTGTCTCAATCTCATGCAAGTAATAGCAACACAAGATATCAGAGCACCAAATATACAATAGTAAGGTGTCCCATACATTACATATTTGGATGATCATGAAGCTAGTCATACAAAATGTGAAGATTAGCAAGAGTTCAGTCACACATAATCAACCCTAGGATTTGTTAATCATGCTACAGCTCGTAGGCAAACAGTAAGTAAAGGTACAATCGAGCTAACATGTGCTCATCGACTAAATGCCTCAAAAGAATATTTTTACAATAGAGTTGGAGAGCAAAATAAAACCCACTCGTTGCCAGGGTTACGCTTGGTGGTCACCATCTGGCTGGAAGACAGAGAGATCCTCTGGTGCTACTGCGGTATCTGGTCATGCAAAACCAACTGGGTCAGATCCCAGAAAGAGCAAGTGCCACAAAGGAGGCTTCACTTAAGAACTAAAACCAGCAATTAGCACAAAACATATTAATATAATAAAAGAAAACTGGAGATATGGTCAATCATGATGATATACGATAAGATAACCATGGGACTATTCAGATAACCAAATTACAACCCTTAAACCAAACAAGGATCGGGGTTGTAACCCTTCATCTGAACGGAACTTAGTTTTCCACCATTTATCGATAAAGTAAAGCACAAGCATTCAGGCCATGTAACAATCTTGTACAGGATCAGGACAAGACTAGACTGGGTTAGACTCCATCCAATCAAATCACGGCTAAGCTATAAGTACGGCTTGATACTTTAACTAACTAGGGATATCACAGGCCTAAATACTAACAAGATGCAATAAGATTATTCCACAGCCACAAGCCCTGCAGACCATCCAGGCTATCCGGAGGCAAATTAGGGGTTAAATTCATGTGGGTACATTGTCCAAGGAACACATGTACCCTTAGGTAGCTTGAAGGGTGCAACACATGACAGTGTGCTGGAAATATGTCCTACTCGACGGCAGGCTACAGATCCCATGATGGGGCGCCAAGATAACGGGATTGCCTGTAGCTGGAAAATCTCTTTATAACTACTGAATTATTCTAGTTATTAGCCTTAATCCGTTTAAGTAGGTGCCCCTGACCGTGGTACTCAGGGTTCCCTGCACAAGACATGATGCAAGACCATACTGGTTCACTTGTACAAACACAATCGTCTACGGTGTCCAGGCCGTTCATTCTTGTCATGTCATTCTTGTCATGCCTTTCTAGCCGTCGCAACAGCTTTCAATAGTTCCCATCATGCTTGTTTGTCATATCATGTTATGTCATGTCTACTTCATACCATGTCGTGTACAATTATCATTTCAAACATATTAAATAATTCATGATTATCAAGTTCATGACAAAAGGTGTAAGGATATAAAAAGGGTAAAGGTGTACGCCATAGGGACTCAAAGTCTCTACGCGCGTACCTCTACGCTAGGCCAAGGGGCCTCAAGCGTAAAATGGCTTACGCTAGCAAGAGCAAGGTGAGATAGCTCTACGCGAGCAAGGATGCATGCGGGTGGAATTTTACGCAAGCCAGGGCTTTACACTAGCAAGCCGTAGGCGAGCGAGGCTCTACGCGAGTATAACTCTACGCAAGCAATCTCTACGCGAGGAAACACTCGAGCAAGACTTTATGCACGCGAGAGTCTGCTCGAGCCAGGGTTTTACGTGAGCACGATTTTACGCGAGCGGGAGGGCCCTGAGCGTAAAATTCGAATAAACTCGGTGTAGAACAGAGTACGCTGGCACGCAAATGCGTATGCATAAAAGGCTGAATAATACGCTGTCACGTAAAACGTGGGCGTAAAGGCTAAACACTACGCTAACACGTTAGAATGTGTACATAAAACTTCATCTTCTCCCCCTGGCCAAGACAAGTAGGCGTAAAAGCTCACGAACTCAAGCAAGCCCCATCTCGGTCAAGTCTCGATGAAATCCAACCATTTCAGAGCCAATCTTGTATGAAATCGAAATCCCTACTACATGGAACTCTCTATTTCAAAAATAACCCAGTTTTAGAAGATCAAAACCATGAAGATCAAAAATGCTAAAACTTAGATCTACATGAAATGAGCCATGGAATTCGAAAATGCTAGATACTAAAGTGACTTAGAATCTCATGAGGACGACAATGGAACAACAAAATCTGAGTTCCTCCATGAAGCAAGTTGCACTTGCCTAAGCCTCTCTCTAGTCGGTGGAGAGAGTTAATGGAGGAAGGAGAAGAGTAAATAAAGAAGTGAATGAAGAGAGAGAATGGGTTGTTGGGATTAATAAATGATGGAGGGTGGTAGGTACGGGTTTGCATTCCAACCCAAACCGAACCAACCAAGCCGAACCCAACCGAACCCGATGCATGCCAGAACCATGAAATGCTAGCTAACTCATGTCAATGCAGAACCCATGGCTAGCCAATCAGGACAAGTCTATATACAGGTCCGAGATTACGTACACGTATAACAAAATACATAATACGAACTACAAGCGTTACATGAATGAATTGAAATAAAACTGAAAACAATCTCAACTATAATACTCAAAAAAATTGTGAAGACTAAAATATGAAAACAGTGTACAATCAAAACCCAAGCAAAATCCTTTTCGAATTCATTTCTCATTTGAAAACACATTTGCTTTGAAAACCAAATCATACACAACATTAATAAAATTGGGAATCAGTATAACATCAATATTCATAGAAATATCAGGAAAATGTTAATCAAAATCCCCAAAACTCACGAAACATGTGAACTGTCAGTTAAACGAATGAACCCACTGTTCGAAACCAAATTCAAGGTCAAATTCAAAATAAATTTAGAAAACTTGGTATACAGAGATCAGGGACATATCACACATGTCTAGGGAGCCAATCGTGTCTAATTTATAGGACACGAAGTGTCCAAGAATTCAAAATGCCCAAAGTGACATAACTGGCAGTGAAGACTGCCTCGTACAGCCATGTCGTGTCCGTTTGGACACGACTCAGCGCTCGAGACGAGCCGTGCTCGTGAATATAGGTTTGCCAATAATAGGGTTACACGCTCGAGTGTCTGCAACGTGTCCATGACACGCGTACACTCAATACGGATACCGTATCAGTGCACATTTTTTGTCTGAACCAGTGTAGGCAAAAATGCGTACACGTGTCATAGCGTGTCCGACACGACACGAACAGCTCTGGGACTTCGGGGCTGACTTGTCAGTCGTGACCCCCACGTCCATGCTAAGTGGCATGCGACAACATGGCGCGTTCAGCGAGCACGACACGTGCAGCAGCAGGGGAGCACAGTATCCCCTGTGCGGTGTCCAAGTAGTGGGTTCGTGTCCGATTTGGACACGAACAACAATGAAAGCCAACCCAGTCAATTACAAATCCAAACCCTACATATATAGCTACAAATCTATTTTAAAACATTTTTGTAAATAACAAATTAGAACTCACATTGGCATTTTAACAAACACATGCACACACACATTGGCACGTATCGGATACGGACACCAAATGGACACGGTTTCCTACCAAACTTAAGGGACAGCTAGGGGACACCTAGATCTACACACCCATGCAAAGAAATTGGGAATTTGAATGAGTTTGATCGGTTTTACCTATTGAAGTTGAAGTCTCAATAAAAGCCCCAAAGTAGAGAAGCCTCTTCCTCAAATGATGTCCAAATGAGCTCCACTCCTTGCAAGCAAGCCTCCTTCAACCCCTACTCCAAATTTAGATTCAAATACAAGAGATTGGGATCAATTTGGTAGAGGAATGGTGAAGTTAGACAATTTGGAAAAGAAATTAGGGTTTCCTACAAGAGGGTGTTCTAAAAGAGGCAAGGGGTAATGTAGAGATACTTTATAGGCTGAAATTAGGTCACTCTTGGCTCAATGTGCTGCCCAAATGAAGCGCTAGGGTTAGGGTTTCTCATATTAGGCTTTGGACCAAGATTCCTAGTCCACTAGTTGAACTACTTAGCCCTTAGTCCAAATGCAAAACTCTCCTAATCTCTCCATGGAACTTAGCCATCCTCAAGTCAATTAAGACCAACTTAAGTTAGATTAGGGTCCCACACCATGTTATCTAGGTCACCAAGGTCAAAGTCAATTCTAGGTTAGTCTCTTAAGTCACAACTAGTAGAAGTCAAAATTAACAACCATCAATCCAATAATTAATCAAATAATTCTAATAAGTCAAAATGACCAAAATACCCCTAGGCTAAAAATGATAAATAAATATCCCAATCACATGGTTAGGCTCTAGGTCAGACAGTCTCTAGGGTTTCACTAGCAGCACATCAAAATCACAAGTCATAGTTTTTAAATAGTTTTAAAATGATTAAAAATCACCAAAAATTATATCATGATTTAAATATCATAAATAAATAATTAAAATCACAAAATTTTAAAATTACTCTCATTTGGAAAACTGGGTGTTACATAAACGGACACTAAGTATCAACGTCCTACATCATGCAATGCTAATAAAAAAGAACAACAAATCAGAAAAGAATAATCTGTAACGAAGGCAAGGCACGCTTGCCTATAAATGCTGTCTGCGGGTGGTCCTGTCCAACTCCGATATCCTTGTCGATCCTCCTAAGCTCCGATATCTTTGTAAAGAAGATTACAAGAATTCTGGGAAAGATACAACTGTAGGAATCCAATCTAGAAGACGATTGCTTTATCCCTTGGACGATGTGAACTTTGAAGACGGTAGCCTCGGAAGTTGAAGTTGAAGGCAAAAGCCTCGGAAGAATGCAGCAGCACTTTGGCAAGAACTCCTGGACTCTCTGATATTTCTGAACTTTAATGTCTGATCCCCTTGAATGAAGACTTGAAACTCTATTTATAGAGTTCTGGAAATAACTAACTTTTAGTTATTCTGAACTGCGCATGCTGGATTGCGCATGGATTGAATTACGTAATCTTGGACTGCGCATGCAGTTGTCTGATCGTGGGCCAACTGTCTTGGACACATAGCATCATTTGATTGAAATGCGCATGATCGTGCATAGACGGTTGCCACGTAATGAGAAATTGATGGCATGAGTGCCACGTGTACTTTGTCAGTTGTCATGATGTAGTGCGCCACTGTTTGCCATTAAAATTGTATTATTGCAAATTTCAATACAAATAGAACAGTGTTACAATATAGGACTTTAGACGTAGTCCTAGGAGTACACTTTTGTTTATCTGGGTCCCTTGTGCCGATGGAGTGAGTGGTAATGCGTTGACTCCATTGACGAGCTGACGACGGTTATCGGATTTCTGAAGGTTCGAATTGCTCTGGGTGCTGGAGCTTGCTGAAAGGAGGAAGACGTTGAGTGTCTGTATCTGCCTCTCTGGTGGTATGTATGTTTTGTGTATTCTGTGTGTGTGTGAGAAGGAAATGATCCCTCTATTTATAGTTTTGTAGGCTGGCTGCTCATGCGCGCATGTATAATGCGCCGGTGCGTGGGGACGCCACGTGGTGATCACTGATGGAGGCGCATGGACGATGCGCCCTAATCGAAGGGTAGACTTCTTCATGTTGTTGTTGTGAGCCGGCACGTAGCAGAGGAGAAGATCTTTCTGTTAGCACCCTGAATTTTGGGCTGTTTTTTTTCATTTTATTTAATTTCCTGTTTGATTGGTTTTGATAAATAATTTATTCTGTATTTTTCCTTAAGTGTACTTTCCCGTGCCATTGATATTTGGAGTATCAGGGATGTTCAACTCTGGAAATCTTCTTCACGAGTTTTGGAGTGGACACGATTACCTTCATGACGGTATATAGTGTCCCATCCAAACTTGTTCTCTTGTGCTCTTTCTGCTTCGCTGAACTTCGGGTCGGTTTAGACCATTTGATTGATATTTATTTTCCCACTTTTTTCCTTGATCATTTTCAGCGCGTTACCATGACATTTAAATTGGGAGCGCCAGACCAGTCATTTCCTTGAAACCAACTCCTCATTGATGATCTACTCGAGACGCTCGTCACCCATGACCTTCGTTTCCCACTCATTCATGTCATTTTGGGCTCCATTTGATTCGCACAACTTTCCCGACGCATGACCCGATTTTATTTCACGCCACGGCGTCACATTCATTTTCCAACTTGATTTGTGGGTCCCCTGTCGACCAAAACCTGTCCGCCCCAATTATGGACATGGCCCACTTTGAGCCTACTACCCGTCCGCCACTTGTGTCCCATTTATTGGAATCCCCATGTGCTACTTATTTGCACATGATCATCAACGTCTAATTATAATTCTATTTTTGCACGATGTCCAGTTTTGACCCAATCCGGCTCCACCGAGTCCAGTCCAGCTCCATGTTATTCTCCATCATGGCACCCTCATATTTATTGTCCAAAAATATTAATTTTTTATTTCATCTATTTTAATATTTAATAGGAAATTTTCCTTGATTTAATCCATTGGAATGGCCAATTAATTCCTAATGAATCCTAGCCTTTGATTTCCCTCATCAAATCCCAACCACCCATTTCCCTCATTTTCACACTCTCAGCCAACACATGGGTAGCCGGCCCTAACTCCCAAAAAATTGCTTTTCTCTCTCTTCCTCACATTTACTTTCACACATCTATTACTATTCTCTCTCTCCCTTTCTAAATTAT
This sequence comes from Iris pallida, assembly GCA_029216955.1. NCBI lineage: Eukaryota > Viridiplantae > Streptophyta > Magnoliopsida > Asparagales > Iridaceae > Iris > Iris pallida. The sequence goes on along the minus strand of JANAVB010033216.1, from coordinate 3,200,540 downwards.
TTTTCCCACACAAATTTTCACCAACACACAAACCAACTACAGCAGCATCTCTTCTTCCATGCACACACCACTCCATGGCCCGACCCCCCCGAGCTCCTGGCCAAGCCGAGCCACCACCTCCGGCCATGGCCGTCGGCCTCCCCCACCTCGGCCTTCTCCTCCTCCTCCTACTTTCCCTCCTCCTCCATCTCCTCCACTTCATCCGCCAACACCACCACCCGTACCACATCAACCGGCCACCACCGGCCCCAGCAGCCGTGCGTCGCACCGCCGCCCTTGGCATGCGCAACCGCCGCGCTAGGCTGCACCCTCGCCGGTCGGGCTGACCGTGCACACCCCCGCGCGCAGCCCGCGCGACAGAGGCAGCAGCCACGCGCCAGGCTCGCGCGCGCGAACGGCGCTGGCGCCGCCGCCGGCCACCGTGCTCCGGCGACCCCCCATCGTGGGTGGGCCCCCCCTCGGGCGTACCCTATGCTGCCTTCCCCTGGCGGCCAACGTCCTCCGGGACGCGCCGTCGAGGCGATTTCTGCGTTTTGAACGACGTCCCGTCGTGACGCGCGCGGGATCGAGTTCATTTTGGCGCTCCGTCGCAGCAACTTCGTGCGCGTTTTTTCTGGAGATCCGACCGTTGGATCGTCGATTTCTTCGCTCCGTCGCAATCTCGGTATATCCACCTTCATCCCTGTCAATTTTCGTCCGTTAATTTTATCATTTGATACATAAAAACCGGCCACCAAGTTGACCGTTTAAATTGTATTAAATTTGGACAATTTCGTGGGGCCAACTTCGTCAGCTTGTATCTCATCCATCGCAGCTCCGTTTGGCGTGCTACCAGTTCCGGTGCGAAGCTGGTATAACCCTCTTGCTACCCATTCAGTTTTGTTTCATTGTGAGCTTGTTTGATTGGTTGAATTCGACGCCAAAGTTGGCCGTCCGAATTCATAATTTCCAACTTGTAAAATTCCATTTTTGAACACGGGACTCCAAATTTCATTTCTGACACCACCATTAGACTTGTGGCGTCGTTCTGTCATGTTTTCATATAAAATTTGTTAGATTTGGAGAACGTGGGCCCGGGCACGTTTTTCGGTGTAAAGTGGGTCCCACATTCTGGGTCAACGAGATTTTTTGACGCCGGCTCATCGGAATCCAATTCCGGAGAAACCGTTGAGTTCGTATCGTCATTCTGGACTCGTTGACATATAATTTGCTAGGTTTTGGTGGACATTGGATCTGGCACGCATTTCGGTGCAAGTCGGATACCAGTATCCGGGTCAACGGGTCATTTTGAGATCGGCTCATCGGAATCCAATTCCGGAGATACCGTTGAGTTCGTATCATCATTCTGGACTCGTTGACAGATAGTTTGCTTAGTTTTGAGAACTTTGGCTCCGGCACGCATTTCCGTGCAAATCGGAATTCCAAGTTCTGGTCAACGGGCCAAAATGAGATCGGGACAACGGAATCCAATTCTGGAGATACCATTGGGTTCGTATCGACATTCTGGTTGCGTGGATATATAATTTGTTATATTTTATAGACTTATTTTCTTGCACATTTTTCGGTGCAAAACGGCTTCGACACGGACACCGTTTTGACCCAAAATTACCTTTTTGCCTTTGTGTCCAAATTGGACCGTTGGGTAGGCTATCCTAGCTAATTTGACCATTCTGGACACGTTGGCGATGTTCATTTCATCGTCCGACAATGTTTGTTGATAATTTCTCTAAGTTTAACCTTTTTATAATTAATTAATAATTAATTCATATAATGTTCGTATTTCGGGATTGGTACAACGAAACTGAGATCAGCCAATTCCAGTGATCTCACATCGCTGAAATTGGCATGTTGGACACGTGGATAACTATAATAAGATTATCAACCTTACCGATAATCTTCTTATCTCGATTTACGTGTCGTAAGTTTCGACGTACAAATAACGAAGTACACTTTATATTAGACTAGAATTGACCCTGTTTGACCAGAGTTGACCAGTTGACCCAAAGTCAACTGTAAGTCAACACTTGACCTAGTTTGACTAGATTATTGACCGGAGTCGACCTAGAGATGTTTTGACTTAGAAGAACCTAGAATAATATAGATGGCTAGTATAGTTTTATTTATTTCAACTTGAACACCTTGTAACCTGTGTTGCTTTAAATAGGACTCTGTGGCTTCAGTGGGACCTCCCCTTTACTTATCAGCTGTTCAGGTTATCGAGGCGAGTACATTCTCTAATCATTTCATATCCTGCTTAGAATTATTACCTGCAGTAGATTACTTTACTTGTACTGTCACATTGGTCACACGGATTGGTACTATATGGATCTCTACATGCGATGTTATCCCTCTCGGGAGCATCGGGTACATTATGCTTGTGCGTTTCACTTACATCATGTACTCCTGTGCTTTCATTACATGTGCACTCCTGTGAATCTTGTACTCTCATGTTTACGGAGCCCCATATGTACTATCATGTGCACCCTATATGGGCCCCCATGTGATATCCTGTGCAATAACATAACCTGTTTAGATCCTTGTGTATTGATTGGGGATACGAGGGAGTGCTAGTAGTCGTGTGAACAATTCCTTTGTAGTGTAGATTCCTGTGCACCTCGACATCCTGTGCAAATCTGTCCTGTTCACATGTGCTATCTCGTACTCTGACTCCCTAGCCACTGTTAGTTCTCTATGCATAGTAGATATTTTCATTACAGTTCTCTTCCTGTTTACATACAACATTTCTTCAGTACCTGTATCTTACTTTACTGTATGTTATATGTTTTCTAACCTGCTATGATCTGTTGAGATGTACTGTGCTCGTTCCAGTCCTGACTGGACCTGTTGATAAATTTTACAGATAGTCTGGAGGTGCCTGCTAGCCTAGAGGAGACACATTAGAGGTTGTTTAGGTAGTTATTTCATTTTGTCTGGAGTTGTATTTACTTTGTGGATTACTGTATCTTTATTTGAGTTTTGAGATGTATTTTTGGGTTCATGTATCTTAGACACTTAGACTTCTATCTCCTGTATTTATTTTGGATTTCATGTTTTATCTATTCTTATCATGCTCTACCTTAGATGTAATTGAGTTGTATCTGCTATGTCACCCCCATTCGGGGAGTATAAACTGTTTAGTCTTATACTGTTAGATGCATTGAGACCTAGGACAGCGTTCTACCGCCGACACTGCGGCGTAGGCTGGACGTTGTTACGTTCTCGTGCCCTAACTCTAGGGTGCGGGTCGTGACACGTTTTTAGTGGTGGCCCATGCAGGTCGAGACTAAAGTGTAGTGGTATTCGAACTAGAGTACCACTACAGCCTGCAGTAGGATTATGATATATTTTGAAGGTACTCAATCACAGATAGGAACCCTTGAGAGATTTCCGGGACGACCCTGGAGAATCTTATTTAACTTTGATTTGAAAACTCTATTTTTCCCTTGATTTAATTTATTTTACTTTTGTTGTTAAATTTGATTTTTACGGATTATTATTGAATTTGAGTTTGTATTTATTTTGATGGAAGATTTTCGAATTTTGAATTTTGATGATAGCTGTTGCATTCGAGTTTGTATTTTGATGGATTTTGTTCATTTTGAATTTTGATCTTCGTTAATAAATTTTGATTTGATTTTTGAGTATTCATTATTGATTTAATTTGATTTTTGGCAAGATGAAATTATATGGGCTAGGTCATCTATGTTATGGAATCTAGTCTTCTATAGTCACATTAGCCAGCATGGCGAGGACATATAGTCTGACTCTGGATGTATTTCTTGGGTGTGAGAATTTAAGGTTTTTGCAGCCAAGCATGCGGCACCGCAAAAATGTTAAATACCATGATTCTAGAGATATGTGCATAAGTCAAGGGCTCTGTGATTATCGTAGCCTTGTTTACTAGTATGACGAGGATTTAGAGTACCATGATTTTGGATAGACGCATATGATTATCCGATTGTGTTTAAAATATTTTGAACATGTTTTCTTACTTTTTCTCAGTCATTCAAAAAAAAAAGAATTATTGTTTGTTGTTTTGCCTAGTTTCTTGTCATTTAACTTAAGAGTATGTTTAGTTGTTTTCATAAACCTTTGTGTAACTTCTTGCTATGAGTTTTCTTAATACAATGAATCGATGATTTTGCTAGATTTTATCTTGAATTTGATAATTTAGCGCTGGGTTTCAAAATGGTTCTTCTTTAAACAGATAAGCAAACAGATTTTATCGTTATTCTTTCTTGCTATTTTTCTTGTATTAGATAATAATAGAACTGTCTTGATTTTGTCAATCACCTACTCTGTAATTTTGGTAGGAATTTAAATGTTGGTCCTGATGTAGAATTAATTTTATTGGGACATGAGAATATGTATATGAATATATATAACAGACACTTGCCTAACACGTATGCATGCTACACTTGATTTTCCACATATCTAGATACATATTGATATGTTGTTGATGTCCAAATTTTTATAACCAATATTTCTGGTTCTCTGCTTTTCCATGTTTAAATTCGTAATTTTAAATATAAAATTTTATGTTGTTATTTAGGTTTACGTCACTGCACATGTATGTTATACGTAGGGTTTCAATTCAAAAAAAAATTTGGTTGAAAATTTGTGTTTAAATTTGTCAATTTAAGACTGTGTACATATTAACCCTTAATGTTGAATTTCCAAATGTTAGTTCAAATTACTGTTTTATTTTCTTAAATGTAATATTTGAGCTATGTACCTTGTGGGAAGTAGGATATAAATTTAAGCTTCATATTCTTACATGCTAGTTTGTGATAAACATTGAGTAGGGTTTTAATGTTCAAGTTCTCCAAAATTCTGAAAACTAGTTACATGTTAACGTTTTTACATCGATTTCCATGTTCAGTTAAATTTCAGATTTAATATGTAATATTGAACTGTATGCGTAGATAAATGTATTGGTAATATGATTAGGGTTTCATTTCTATCATGATAGGATGTATTGGGAGCATTGAGATAGTTGTGATATTTCAAACTCCTAAATTTTGAAATTGCATTATGTTAATATTACACTTGTTAAAATGTTAGCTCATTTCAGATTTGTATGTAAATGCTGAACTAAAACCTAGATTTAACCTTTCAATACTAAGCTATAACCCTGTACAAGGACACACACACACTCTAACTTAGTATACCATGTCATGTAACCAAATCTTCCTCTCTATGTTATGATTATACCTAGATAGATATATGTAGAGTTTATACGTACATGTTATAATTTGTATAGATACATAACTAAATCTCTACCTCTTTATATAGATATAATGGTTAACCATGCATGTTATGATTAAATAAGTTGCGTATTGTATATTGTTTAACCCATATGCCATGATTAGTATAACTTGCTAGTTATTGTTTGAAACCCGAATCCCCATATACACTTTCATGTATATTCACGTACACACACGTCTACTATCTAACCATATAAATCTGTTCACATACTCACATACACATAATGTTAGCTTTTCCCTTCTATTGCCCTCTATATTATATATTGTGATTGGATTTCAATGCAAGTAACTTTCAATTCTTTAACTTGAGATTTTAATTTTTTGGGATAGTACTTTTTCAGATAATTGGTAGTTACCTTTGTTTTATTTTGATAAGTACCAGTTTTCATATAGGATGGTAGACCGCCTTATAGTTTTGATGGTTGTTGTTTCTGTATCTTTCTAATTTAGCACCCTGGATTATTTGTGTGTTTGATACCTATGACCGTTGATTAGCATGACTAGTAAACCTAGATGAGACTTCACTGTCACCGTATGCCATGACCCTGTATGCCGTTCTTTATTTGATGGTATGTTTATTTAAGTTCTGGGACTTTGATTGTGGGGGTTTGACCTAGAGGGAGTAGGGACATTTTAATTTCGAGGACGAAATTTCTATAAAGTGGGTAGGATGTTAGCACCCTGAATTTCGGGCTGATTTTTTTTCATTTTATTTAATTTCCTGTTTGATTGGTTTTGATAAATAATTTATTCTGTATTTTCCCTTAAGTGTACTTTCCCGTGCCATTGATATTTGGAGTATCAGGGATGTTCAACTCTGGAAATCTTCTTCACGAGTTTTGGAGTGGACACGATTACCTTCATGACGGTATATAGTGTCCCATCCAAACTTGTTCTCTTGTGCTCTTTCTGCTTCGCTGAACTTCGGGTCGGTTTAGACCATTTGATTGATATTTATTTTCCCACTTTTTTGCTTGATCATTTTCAGCGCGTTACCATGACATTTAAATTGGGAGCGCCAGACCAGTCATTTCCTTGAAACCAACTCCTCATTGATGATCTACTCGAGACGCTCGTCACCTATGACCTTCGTTTTCCACTCATTCATGTCATTTTGGGCTCCATTTGATTCGCACAACTTTCCCGACGCGTGACCCGATTTTATTTCACGCCACGGCGTCACATTCATTTTCCAACTTGATTTGTGGGTCCCCTGTCGACCAAAACCTGTCCGCCCCAATTATGGACATGGCCCACTTTGAGCCTACTACCCGTCCGCCACTTGTGTCCCATTTATTGGAATCCCCATGTGCTACTTATTTGCACATGATCATCAACGTCTAATTATAATTCTATTTTTGCATGATGTCCAGTTTTGACCCAATCCGGCTCCACCGAGTCCAGTCCAGCTCCATGTTATTCTCCATCATGGCACCCTCATATTTATTGTCCAAAAATATCAATTTTTCATTTCATCTATTTTAATATTTAATGGGAAATTTTCCTTGATTTAATCCATTGGAATGGCCAATTAATTCCTAATGAATCCTAGCCTTTGATTTCCCTCATCAAATCCCAACCACCCATTTCCCTCATTTTCACTCTCAGCCAACACATGGGTAGCCGGCCCTAACTCCCAAAAAATTGCTTTTCTCTCTCTTCCTCACATTTACTTTCACACATCTATTACTATTCTCTCTCTCCCTTTCTAAATTATTTTTCCCACACAAATTTTCACCAACACACACACCAACTACAGCAGCATCTCTTCTTCCATGCACACACCACTCCATGGCCCGACCCCCCCGAGCTCCTGGCCAAGCCGAGCCACCACCTCCGGCCATGGCCGTCGGCCTCCTCCACCTCGGCCTTCTCCTCCTCCTCCTACTTTCCCTCCTCCTCCATCTCCTCCACTTCATCCGCCAACACCACCACCCGCACCACATCAACCGGCCACCACCGGCCCCCGCAGCCGTGCGTCGCACCGTCGCCCCTTGGCGTGCGCAACCGCCGCGCTAGGCTGCACCCTCGCCGGTCGGGCTGACCGAGCACACCCCCGCACGCAGCCCGCGCGACAGCGGCAGCAGCCACGCGCCAGGCGCGCGCGCGCGAACGGCGCTGGCGCCGCCGCCGGCCACCGTGCTCCGGCGACCCCCCATCGTGGGTGGGCCCCCCCTCGGGCGCACCCTATGTTGCCTTCCTCTGGCGGCCAACGTCCTCCGGGACGCGCCGTCGAGGCGATTTCTGCGTTTTGAACGACGTCCCGTCGTGACGCGCGCGGGATCGAGTTCGTTTTGGCGCTCCGTCGCAGCAACTTCGCACGCGTTTTACCGAAGATCCGACCGTTGGATCGTCGATTTCTTCGCTCCGTCGCAATCTCGGTATATCCACCTTCATCCCTGTCAATTTTCGTCCGTTAATTTTATCGTTTGATACATGAAAACCGGCCACCAAGTTGACCGTTTAAATTGTATTAAATTTGGACAGTTTTGCGGGGCCAACTTCGTCAGCTTGTATCTCATCCACCGCAGCTCCGTTTGGCGTGCTACCAGTTCTGATGCGAAGCTGGTATAACCCTCTTGCTACCCCTTCAGTTTTGTTTCATTGTGAGCTTGTTTGATTGGTTGAATTCGACGCCAAAGTTGGCCGTCCGAATTCGTAATTTCCAACTTTTAAAATTCCATTTTTGAACACGGGACTCCAGATTTCATTTCTGACACCACCATTAGACTTGTGGCGTCGTTCTGGCATGTTTTCATATAAAATTTGTTAGATTTGGAGAACGTGGGCCCGGGCACGTTTTTCGGTGTAAAGTGGGTCCCACATTCTGGGTCAACGGAACTTTTTGATGCCGGCTCATCGGAATCCAATTCTGGAGATACCGTTGAGTTCGTATCGTCATTCTGGACTCGTTGACATATAATTTGCTAGGTTTTGGTGGACATTGGGTCTGGCACGTATTTCGGTGCAAGTCGGATACCAGTATCCGGGTCAACGGGTCATTTTGAGATCGGCTCATCGGAATCCAATTCCGGAGATACCGTTGAGTTCGTATCATCATTCTGGACTCGTTGACAGGTAGTTTGCTTAGTTTTGAGAACTTTGGCTCCGGCACGCATTTCCGTACAAATCGGAATTCCAAGTTCTGGTCAACGGGCCAAAATGAGATCGGGACAACGGAATCCAATTCTGGAGATACCGTTGGGTTCGTATCGACATTCTGGTTGCGTGGACATATAATTTGTTATATTTTATAGACTTATTTTCTTGCACATTTTTCGGTGCAAAACGGCTCCGACACGGACACCATTTTGACCCGAAATTACCTTTTTGCCCTTGTGTCCAAATTGGACCGTTGGGTAGGCTATCCTAGCTAATTTGACCATTCTGGACACGTTGGCGATATTCATTTCATCGTCCGACAATGTTTGTTGATAATTTCTCTAAGTTTAACCTTTTTATAATTAATTAATAATTAATTCATATAATGTTCGTATTTCGGGATTGGTACAACGAAACTGAGATCAGCCAATTCCAGTGATCTCACATCGCTGAAATTGGCATGTTGGACACGTGGATAACTATAATAAGATTATCAACCTTACCGATAATCTTCTTATCTCGATTTGCGTGTCGTAAGTTTCGACGTACAAATAACGAAGTACACTTTATATTAGACTAGAATTGACCCTGTTTGACCAGAGTTGACCAGTTGACCCAAAGTCAACTGTAAGTCAACACTTGACCTAGTTTGACTGGATTATTGACCGGAGTCGACCTAGAGATGTTTTGACTTAGAAGAACCTAGAATAATATAGATGGCTAGTATAGTTTTATTTATTTCAACTTGAACACCTTGTAACCTGTGTTGCTTTAAATAGGACTCTGTGGCTTCAGTGGGACCTTCCCTTTACTTATCAGCTGTTCAGGTTATCGAGGCGAGTACATTCTCTGATCATTTCATATCCTGCTTAGAATTATTACCTGCAGTAGATTACTTTACTTGTACTGTCACGTTGGTCACACGGATTGGTACTATATGGATCTCTACATGCGATGTTATCCCCCTCGGAAGCATCGGGTACATTGTGCTTGTACGTTTCACTTACATCATATACTCCTGTGCTTTCATTACATGTGCACTCCTGTGAATCTTGTACTCTCATGTTCACGGAGCCCCATGTATACTATCTTGTGCACCCTATATGGGCCCCCATGTGATATCCTGTGCAATAACATAACCTGTTTAGATCCTTGTGTATTGATTGGGGATACGGGGGAGTGCTAGTAGTCGTGTGAACAATTCCTTTGTAGTGTAGATTCCTGTGCACTTCGACATCCTGTGCAAATATGTCCTGTTCACATGTGCTATCTCGTACTCTGACTCACTAGCCACTGTTAGTTCTCTATGTATAGTAGATATTTACATTACAGTTCTCTTCCTGTTTACATACAACATTTCTTCAGTACCTGTATCTTACTTTACTGCATGTTATATGTTTTCTAACCTGCTATGATCTGTTGAGATGTGCTGTGCTCGCTCTAGTCCTGACTGGACCTGTTGATAAATTTTACAGATAGTCTGGAGGTGCCTGCTAGCCTAGAGGAGATACATTAGAGGTTGTTTAGGTAGTTATTTCATTTTGTCTGGAGTTGTATTTACTTTGTGGATTACTGTATCTTTATTTGAGTTTTGAGATGTATTTTTGGGTTCATGTATCTTAGACACTTAGACTTCTATCTCCTGTATTTATTTTGGATTTCATGTTTTATCTATTCTTATCATGCTCTACCTTAGATGTGATTGAGTTGTATCTGCTATGTCACCCCCATTCGGGGAGTATAAACTGTTTAGTCTTATACTGTTAGATGCATTGAGACCTAGGACAGCGTTCTACCGCCGACACTGCGGCGTAGGCTGGACGTTGTTACGTTCTCGTGCCCTAACTCTAGGGTGCGGGTCGTGACACTTTCTGTTGCTGAGATCTTGGGTGAGTTGAGTCAAAGGACACGTGTCGTCGACTCATGGCTCGAAGATCTCGGATTTGATGGGGGGTGATCTGGTAGGATGCGCCTAGGATTAGGCGTATGAGGAGACTCTGGCTCGTAACCTTTTGGAGTCACGAACCATTCTTGGCGCATGGCTTTTGAGGCGCATGCAGAGCTTCAGTAGTGACTTTACTCCTGTCTTTCGGGATCAGAGAGCAGTCTGGGGCGCATGGCTTTTGAGGCGCATGTCGAGCAAAATGGAGACCTTCCTTATGTCTTTAGGGATCAGTAAAAAGTCTGAGGCGCATGGCTTTTGAGGCGCATGCGGATGGTTGGGTGGCCACGTGGCAGTAGCCGTCGGAGTAAAGTAATGATGATGCTGATGTTGCCGACGCTTCGTCTTCTGAAAAAGCTGTCAACTGTTCAGACTTTGGGAGGTGTGCTGCCAACTCTATCAGTTCAGTATTTAATGTTGGTGACATTCGATGGACAGCTGAGTGGGCGCGTCTGTATGATGCGCTTGATGTCGGAGGGCACGTCGGGGTGATGTGCTATCTGGCCGGCGCATCTGATACGTCTTTAATGATGCGGTTGTTACGTTCTTCGAGTGCTTTAAATAGCCGTTTGGCTGAATTCGAGGCGTCCGGTTCATCCATTTAATGCAAATTCATTGTACGGAATTCGGAGAGCCATCCACTTGGCGCGTGGGTTTGATTTGCCCGGCCTATAAATAGTGGCATGGAGAGAGGGTTTGCTTCTCGTTCTCCCACGTACTTCCGATATGAACTTGTGTATTCGAGTCCGCTCTGTTGACGAAGTGCTCCCGAGGTTGAAGATGCGACGTCGTTTCTTCGTTGATGCACTTGAAGGTGACTGTTACATCCAAAAGACGGAGTTGAGGGCTTCCGAGGCAGGCGGAAGGTGCCTGTTGCATCCAAAGATAGGGATGCTCGGGCCTCGTTTCCGTTATTCCGGAAGAGCCGTAGATCAGAATGGCGGTGCTAGGCTCTTTCTTCCTTCAAAGTGGGCGTTGTCCATTCTGGTTGTGTTGAAAGCTGCTCCTTTAGCCGCGGTTTCGATCATGGTCTTCCTTCGCCTTTGGAGGCTCTTTCGAAGCCTCTCCTGGCCACAGATTTGCAGTGCTCTTCTCTTCCTTGGTTCCAGCCAGAGGGTTAAATGCTTCATTAGTCGAAGCACTTATCAGGTGAGCCAGGCTGGAAGAGCGGCACATAACTGGGCTGCTGAAGGGATGCACATAACTGGGGATGCACATAACTGAGCTGCTGAAAGGATGCGCCCTGCTGGATGCCCATGGCGGGATGCACCTGGTTGAAGGCGCATGGTGGCTGCTGCGCCTGACTGAAGGCGCATGGTGGTTGCTAGTTGTAGACTTAGGGTCTTTTTTTGTAGAAATTCTCCTTTGTGCAGTCTTTCTTAGACATGTAATAGACTTTTATATGTTAGAAATAAAAAGTCCTCTTTTAATGTCTATATTTGTTGCTTTTGCTGTAAAGCACTTTGTCCAAGATTTGGCATAGACTTTCTGGCTCTGAAATTCCATGCTTCTACAAGACCCCCTTCAAAGTTTTCAAAACTTTTAGATAAGTTTTGGAATACTTTGAATAAGAAGCATGGTGGTCAAGGCGCATGACTGTTGGAGCGCATGACTGTTCGGGCGCATGCTTGTTCGGGCGCATGCTCCTCTCAGTAAATGATAATGATAACGTCTCGGTAACCGAAAAGATTAATGATGATCTTTTGGTTTTATTTTCTGTTATCTTTTTACAGGATTCGAGGCGACGCCTGAGGTCACCTTTCATCGGTTCACGCGTGCGACCGTGCCTATAAATAGACATGAGACGGAGAGAGAAAGAGTTCTTCTATTCTCTGCCTTTGCTTTTTTAGAGTTTTTTCTTCAAAAGCCTAACTTTCTTCTTCAAGAGAATGGCTCCCAAGACTCCTCGCGGCGGTGCTGGCAAAGGAAAGGGGAAAGAGAAGGAGCCTGCAGAGGCTGTCGCGGGTGACGTTCCTCACCCGCCTGTCAAAGTTCGGCCGGCGGTGGTTGGTGAGCTTCATCGTCCTCTACCATTCTCATTTGCCAACGTATGTGGACTTTGAGTCCTGATGATGTGCTAAAATCTTTCCCGCCGACGCGCATGGGTCTAAACCCTGATGATACGCCGAGGCTCTATCGCTGACGCGCATAGGTCTAGACCCTGGTGATGCACTGAGGCTCTATCGCTGACGCGTATGGGTTTAGACCCTGATGATGCGCTGAGGCTCTACTGCTGACACGCATGGGCTTAGACCCTGATGATGCGCTGAGGCTCTACTGCTGACGCGCATGGGCTTAGACCCTGATGACGCGCTGAAGCTTACTTTTTCAGATGCGCTTGAGTTTTATGCACTTTTGATGAGAATGAGGCTCCGATCCTTTTGTTGTTTCTAACATCTTGAATCTTTGCCAGTGTCGATGACTGTCCCACTCTTGAACGAAGTGCTTCTGGACGCTGCCCTCGGCCAGATGGGAGTAGATTACGATGAAGAGGCAATAAACCCTGCTCAAGCTGCTATTATGCTGGATCAGCATCCCGAAAGAATGATTCAAATCCGGGAACAACATCATGGGTTCCTCAAACGGATGATGGAACGTGGCGTTCTGAAATCTGCCACCTCCGATAAAGTGACCTTCTTAAAGCCTGAGTTCCTGTTCGGGGACCGCCTTACTTCTACTGAAGCAAAGGTGCTGAAGGTCAAAGAAGACTGGTTCTTTACAGCAAGGGGAGTGCATATAACTGTCAAGCAGCTCGAACGTCAGTGGCCTTTGTCGGCTTTCTGTCGTCTTGCTTCCAAGAGGAGGATGTCCTGGGACGTTACTCCATCTCAGGAGGGAGCGGTAGCAGGCATCATCAGAATCGATTCTTCTTCTGATCAAAGGGATACTTTGGCCGCCGTGCGGTCTGGGACTTCTTTCACCTGGCGAACTCTTCGTCCCGGGAGTATTTACAGTGATGTTCCCGTCAATACATTTGCCTTTGGTGCCTCGTCTTTTGCGAGACGCATGCTGTTGATGGAACAATCATATCCAAAAGGAGACTTTCGGGTAGAGGGTTGGTGTCATTATGTTTCCAAATGGGACAAACTGACACATTGGATTCTGTCGCGGTTTTAAACTTAGCTTCGAGAGATTGAGCTGACCGCCGCGATCCGTGCAACTCAGGCAGGCGTAGACATTAAAAGGCACATGTTCCTTGCGCTCTTAGAGATGTTTGATACCCATACCGGGACCTTCTTCACTCCGGTAGGGGAGCTAGGGCTCGCGCTTCATGAAATATACGAGGTATCAAAACTCCCCTGGGGATCAGAACCTTACGAGGAGTACTTTCCGACCAATGAAGAATTCCAAGTCCTGGGGGACAAAGCTGAGGTGATGATGGCCGTCTTCAAGGAAGTGGCGAGCCATCACTACTATATGCAGAAGAAGGATAAGAGCGGGTCACAGCCTCATGTGACCGCTTGGAGAGATTACGTCTTTAGGCAAGACAAAGAGGATCCCTCCCATTTTTCTACTCCGCCGGCACTTTCTCGTAACTAGGTACTTTCCGAAATGAGCAGGTTAGGCGAGAAGAATCCCCGGAAGAACGAGGACCGGCAGTCGGATGAACGCTCTTATAGCTATTTCTGGCATCTCATCTATCGGATGTCGCCAAAAGCAGTATTAGTCACGTATCTCATGGTTTGGCTCCGGGACTATGTCTTCTCAGGCGGGTCTGGCTCTGTAGAGAGGGTGACCCGGAACTTAATTCTGTCGGCTGTGAAGTTGGACTTTGGCCGACCTTTAGCTTTACTCCCCGCAATGGTGTATAACCTACTGTGGGGTCTACGAGAGTTTGCAGGAGATGTGGTTCATGAGCGAGGCAGAAACAACAACTTCCCGCGTGCCGAACTGCCGTTTCATTATTTGATGGGGTGGTTAATTTTATACCATCCCAATATGATGAGCCCGGGTTCGAGAAAGACCACAGGTCCGGAGATGCATTCCTCCGGTGTTTCCACCAGAGGAGTTGGTCGCACACTGGTGTTCCTGTTTGCAGGAAAGTTTTATCCCACCTTCAGGGATGGAAGATCACCAAAGTTGGTCCTATCTTTTCCGATTTTGAGGCCAACGAAGATTTGATGGACTCGGGTGAAGATGCCACCACTCTGTCTCCATGGGGATTCCGCTGGTTGCAAAGTATCCGTCCGTCCCATCTGGTGTATCGGAACAAGAACCAGTGTTACCTGGAGCCGTATTTGCCGAGCCGCTTTGTACGGCAATTCGGATACGCTCAGTTGATGTTGGATAATCCCAGTATCACCTTGGGGTATGCTGGAAGTTTGCTGGATGGTGTACGAGCTTGGCATTATTACAATGCCGGGTGTACCGGAGCTCGCTTTACGCTCTCTGTCCAGAATCCGCGGCCGTCGATTCTTTACTCAGCCACCAAATTTTACAGTGTTATGGCTGTCGCGCCCGCCGGATATGATAGGGAGACCAGTTTTATTGCAGGCACCCATTTAGCGGCGGCCGCAGACACTTTGGCGAAGGCTCGATCGTACCGTCCGCCCGAGGCGGGTTATCGAGGCGCCCCTGCCGTATATACCGGGGGTCAGGCAAAACCCTCGGCCAATCAATCGAAAAGGCGTGCAGATACAAAGGTCGGCTTTCCTGCATCGAAGAAGCAGAAGAAGGCATCGTCACCGACGGTGTCCTCGGACTCAGCGTCTGCAGAGGTAAGAATGTCCTGCACAGTCTGGTTTTAAGTTCAGCTTTCAATGCTT
This sequence comes from Iris pallida, assembly GCA_029216955.1. Classification (NCBI taxonomy): domain Eukaryota; kingdom Viridiplantae; phylum Streptophyta; class Magnoliopsida; order Asparagales; family Iridaceae; genus Iris; species Iris pallida. Next base: position 3,185,463 of record JANAVB010033216.1, on the reverse strand, counting down.
CCCCTCCTTTTTTTTGTAGGAGCCGCTAAAAAGAAGGCCCCGTACTCCAAAATCTGGCGGGAACAGGCCAAAGGAGATGGCGGGCTCATCTGAAGTACGTATTCTGCCGACTATGGTGTCTTCCATGGAGGAGAATCCCGAGGATATTGTTGTAGAGATTCCAGCATCTCCAGATTATGTCAGAAGGGAAGCTGAGGATACAGCAGCTTCCGAAAAGATGAAGGCCGCAGTGTGGGCCTTGGACGCCGAGGGTCTAACAGACACGGGGCTTCCTGGTGATGAAGCGGAGTGGAGCTCGTCGTCTTCGGATGACGTCGCTCCAGAGTTGCAAGAGCCTGTTGCGGGGGCAACAGGTATGGTTGGAACAGAGGAGAGGGTTGATTCCCCTCTTTGTCTTGATGAAAGGGGGTCGGCTGCAGCATTGCTGAGTCCTACCCCAGCCTCAGTCGCGGAAGTTGAGGTGGCTACCGATCAGGAGGTAGCGGCAGATCCTGTCCCTGTAGAAGGATTTGGTGAAGAGATCCGTCTGCCGTCCCCGACTCCTGAGGCGGGTCAGGAGACAAGTGTTGAACTCCCCAATCTGCCATGGGAGGTACTGGCTGCTGATAGAACATTGGGGGCTGAAGAGGTGGCCACTGATGTCGGTGGTTCTTCCGAGCTTGGGAAGGACAAGGGTGTAGAACCCCCTATGGCTCCTTCCACCTGGGGTACCATCTCGACGCCTGTCCCGACTTCTTCTGTTCCTTTAGCTCCTCAGGCTAGCATTCCAGCCCCTGTTGATGAAGAGCCTAACGATGTCGAGGTTCCAGTCTCGCAGGTTGGGGTCGGCAGATCTTCCTCCGGTCCGCCAACTACAGCCGCTCCTCCGACTCCTGCTATGACACTGCAGGTGCTGGCGGATGCAGATGAATATGTGAAATTCATCGTTGAGGGGGTATATAAAATGTTGCAGAGGGGTGTATCTGTGGTGATGGACGCCAATGGGAGCTTTGCAACGGCAAGAACTCTGGCGATGCCTTATATCGACCTGATTCGTCTTCACCAAGGCCATGATCATATGGTCGAGATCCTGGAGGCTTCGGTGGTTGAGCTGGACCAGCGGCTCTCGGAATTTCAGTGCATCCAGCGTAATGACCTCTTCGTATTGATAGATACGGAGAAGGGGAAGCTGATTGCCGACATTGAGTCTTCTTACCAGGCCACCGTGAGTGTCTGGGAGCGCGAGGTGGCTGAGACTGAAGCTGCAGTGGAGCGGTTGTCTCAGTCTACGTAGGAGACAGTGAAGGTGCGAGCTGCGTTGGATGCCAATATCGCGGATATTGATGCCCAGATCCGCCGCCTTGAGGATCAGCGAGCCCGACTTTTGTTAGATGCCGAACGTGCCCAGGCTGAACACGTGGCATTCAAGGAGGAGGAAGCAACCTTCACCCACTGAGCTCTTGCCCTAGCTCAGCGGCGGCAGCACTTGGATGAGAAGGATACCTCTCTTGAGGCCATAGAGGCGATGCGTCAAGAAGCTGAGCGTCGGGTCTTGGCAACTGTGGAGACTCGGGTGGCAGACTTGAGGCGTCGTATTGAAGAGCTTTCGGCCAACCCTGGGGATGCTTAGGGGTCGCAGTCTCTTATTTTTTTTGTGTTTTCTGCAACTCTTGCTGGGGATATTGTAATCCCTTACTCTCTTTTTAGAAATAAAGAAGTACACCCTTTTCTGTGATGTGTTCATTTTTGCTTGTCATAAACTTGATGATTTGTGTGGACCTATTATCTTTTGCGCACCTTGGTTTTTTAGGTACAGATAATAAGTTTGAGAGAACCGCCATGTTTGCTCAGAGGTGATGTGGACGTGGCAAATAGGGGGTTCGGACGATAGAATCTTCCTACTCAGAGGTGTTATGGACATGGTAGGAATGACTCTGGGGGATATGCGGAACTACTCAGAGGTAATGTGGACGTGGAAGTTCTGCGATCAATGTACGGCAACACGGGGGTTGTCTGTACGGGATTTTTACTCAGAGGTAATATGGACGTGGTAAACATGCGGGATAGCGTAGCCTTATGGAATGTAAGGTTCCGCAGGGGAACAACTCAGAGGTGATGTGGACGTGGTTGTTCTTCTACTGGAGGATGCCACGGAACAGCTGGGTTCCGGAAGCGCATGAGTTTGTGGAAAGGGATTGTATGCGAGCCTTGATAATTAGGTCCATAAATCCCCTTATAGAAGCACATGTCTGAAGGATGTCAAGAGTAGTACTTCTTCAGGAACTTGCCATTGATGGGCATCATAAACAAGTCCCCATTGGGTTTGGCGAGGCGGTAAGCACCGTTTGAGTATACCGTCTCTATGATGAAAGGTCCTTCCCACTTGGGCTCGAACTTTCCTGGTGTCTTGTGGGTTAACACCATCGGCCTCCTGACTGCCAGAACCAGGTCGCCAACTTGGAAAGTCCTCTGTTTGACCTTCTTATTAAAAGCCTGTGATATACGGGCTTGGTAAAGTTCGATGCGTTGTTGAGCTCGGAGGCGCTTCTCATCAAGTGCCTCCAATTCCCGCAGACGACGACGTTGATTGTCCTCTTCTGTGAGTTTGTTTGTGATTGCTACACGGAGTGAGGGTATCTGAATCTCGAGAGGCAGTACCGCTTCACTCCCGTAGACCAAGGAGAATGGTGTGTTGCCTGTTGGGGTCCGTACCGTTGTGCGATAGGCCCAAAGGCATTCGCCAAGCTTTTCATCCCAGTCGCGTTTATTGGATGACACGACCTTTTTGAGTAGCCTGACGATAGTTTTGTTGAACGCCTCGGCCAATCCGTTTGCTGCCGGATTGTAGGCAGTTGAGGCCACGTTTTGGATACGATTCTTGTCACAGAACCTGCTGAAAATGTGGCTGATGAACTGAGGACCATTGTCATGGATGATCCGCTGGGGTACTCCGAAGCGGTAGATGACATGGTGTTTGATGAAGCTGATTACCCTGGAGCTCTTCACTTCTGCCAGTGGGACAGCTTCTGCCCATTTAGAGAAGTAATCAGTAATGGCCAGGATGAAGCGGTGTCCCCTCGATGAAGGAGGGGTGATTGGCCCTACAATGTCCATGCCCCAGGCTTCAAAGGGCCAGGAGGCGACTGTAGGATGTAGAGGTTCTGACGGTGTGTGAATGAAGTCTGCGTGAAGCTGGCATGCATGGCACTTCTTAGCGTAGTCGACGGTGTCAGCGGCCATGGTTGGCCAGTAGTAGCCCATGCGCCGTAGTCGGTCCTGCAGCTTAGGCCCAGGTTGATGAGCCCCGCAAGTTCCGTCATGAGCTTTTCGAAGGGCTTCGGCTGCTTCTTCATTGGACAGACATCGAAGGAGGAGCCCATCGTAGGAGCGTCGGTACAACATTTTAGTGGCTGTATCGTAGTAGAATCGAAGAGAGCGTCTCCTGACTGAGACGGCTTCTTTCGAATCCTTTGGGAGAATTCTATAGACAGCGAAGTCGATGAACTGGAACCTCCAGTCTCGGACATTAACACCAGTATTTGTCGACATAGCATGGGCCATATGTGAGCATAGGTTGTTTTTAGGACAGACCAAGTCTCTTTCGACTACCGTGATATAGTGTTGAGTCCCGAGGGGTGCTGCCAATGAGGCCGCGAGGCCAGCCAAAGCATCGACCTCCAAGTTTTGTAGACGGGATACATATTCGATAAAGAACCGAGTGAAGGTTGAAATGATGTTCAATGCAACTTTATGGTACGGGATCAGATCTTCATGACGAACTTCATATTGCCCTCTGATCTGGTTTACGACGAGTTTGGAATCACCGTAGGCCTCCAGATGATCCACCCCCAGCTGTTGTGCCAGCTGGAGTCCCATAATGAGTGCGTTGTACTCGGCAACATTGTTGGAGCACGGCTTCGAAAGGGAGTAAGCACGTTGGATGACCAGCTGATCGGGGGAGACTAGCAGCACCCCCACTCCTTCGATGATTTGGCCTTTGGGGCCTGTTCACGAAGCGCCATCGAAAAACATCCGCCAGACGGAGTTTTCTTCGGTGACGTTGGATTCTTGGACCTCATCCGGGATGTCTTCATAGAGTCTTGAAGATTCTGGGATGGGGTGTGCAGCTAGAAAGTCAGCGAGGGCCTGCCCCTTAACAGCTTTTTATGGCATAAACATCATGTTATACGGTGTTAGCAGGATTGCCCATGTAGCTAGCCGGGAGTTCAATGATCCTGGCTTTGTCATAAGGACTCTGAGTGGATTGACCCGGGAGATGACATGTATTGTCTGGCCTGAGACATAATGACGAGTCTTCTGGATGGCGAACACCAAAGCCAAGCACTCCTTCTCTACGGGGTTGTACCGGTGTTCGGCCCCGATGAGCGTTCGACTGAGGTAGTAGATTGCTTGCTCATAGCCTGAATCGCTATTCTGGGCTAGCAGAGCACCGAGGGAATGATCCATGGCACGTACATAGAAGAGAAATGGTTTACCGGCGACGGGTGCCACCAGGACTAGTGGGCTCGTCAGGTAGGATTTGATGTCGTCGAAAGCCTTTTGGCATTCCTCTGTCCAGACGTAAGAGACTCCCTTCCTCATGAGCTGAGTAAAGGGTTGACATTTGCCGGAAAGATTTGCTATGAACCTCCGGATGTATGCCAGACGTCCCTGTAGGCCCCGAAGTTTTCGAAGATTCTTCGGAGGGTCCATGTTGAGGATGGCTTTAGTCTTCTCGGGGTCAACATGAATGCCTTTTGCCCTGATAATGAAGCCCAAGAACTTTTCACTAGAAACCCCTAGGAAGGATTTAGCGGGGTTCATCTTGAGTTGGTGCGCCCGCATGAGATCGAAGACTGTTTTGAGGTCTTGTAGGTGATCTCTTTTGAGATGGCTCTTGACTACGATGTCGTCAACATAGCATTCGACTGTCTTGCGAAGGTGTTGACGGAAAATGGTTCTCATAGTTCGTTGGTATGTCGCACCGACGTTCTTCAAGCCGAAGGGCATCACTGTGTAGCAGAAAACACCCTTCGGAGTCCTGAATGACGTATGTTTTGCGTCATCGGGGAACATCTTGATTTGATTGTAGCCTGAATATCCATCCATGAAAGACATGCGTTCAAAGCCACATGTGTTGTCGATCATCACATCTGTGATTGGAAGCGAGAATTCGTCCTTCGGACAAGCCGAGTTGAGATCCCTGAAGTCGATACAGACTCGTATCTTCCCATTCTTCTTGGTGACGGGAACGACGTTGGCTACCCAATCTGGGTGTTGTTCCTCACGGATGAAGCCGCTAGTCAAGAGTTTATCCACCTCCTGATCGATGGCGTTCATGATGTCTGGACGGAAGCGTCGCTGTTGTTGTTTGACAGGCTTGGCATCAGGTAAGATGTTCAGCCTATGCATCGCGATCTGGGGATCAAGTCCCGGCATGTCTTTATAGCTCCAGGCGAAGACATCGATATACTCTTTAGCAAGCTGGATTAAAGCCTCTCGGTCTTCTCCCTCTAGGCTTTTACTGATGAAGATGGGTTTGGAAGAAGCTCCGTCCCCGAGGTCGATCTGCTCGACTTCGTCTTCGGTGGGAGGTTCACGTAATTCAAAACGAGGCTCCCATTGTTCCCCTAGGCGTTGAGCCCAGGGTTCTTCTTTGAAGGGTTCCGGCGTTTGGTCTTTGCCTTCATCTTCTTGAGGTTGTGCGAATGTCACGTTGGCTGACAGCACTTTCCTGAAGACTGGTCCGATGCTGGTATCGGAATCCCACATCGATGCTTCGGAAGAGTGAGAATGTTCTACTTCCTCTGCGTCCGAACTCTCTGAAGTTGATGGCGGCGTGACATAGCCTACCCCCCGTCGAGTCCGATTGTAGTAGTCCTGCGACTTTTCTTTAGGTGTTGGAAGCCAGAGAGGGAGACGTCGACCCTTGCCGTAGTTCAGGCCTTTGTTGCTTTTTAGGTCGTAGCCCATCTTTTGGATGATGTTCTTTGCCGTATCCGTGTACCGATAGACTTGTATTCTGCCGGTATCAGGCTCTGGCTCGAGTGGCGGGAGGTCTTGACGACGCTCGACTTTACCAAAGATGATGGATTCTTCGTCTCGACTTCATGGAGGGACTATGTAACAGACTCCTTGAGACGGGACTACTCGATTTACATGATGGACGGTCGTTATTTGTGTTTGCAACGACCGTAGAGCGTTATCTAATGTATACATGGCATTCCAATGTGGAAGACAGGAATAATTAAAAGACACTCTATTATTAATGAAATACGAGATTTTATCCCGTGGGATTACATTGTCTAGGGAGGGTGCGTCTACATCAGCAGAGATGTATTCGCCTAGTTCTTCGTCTGTAAGTACTAGGATTGGATCAGGAGAGTCCACCACAGCTTTGATTTTGGGATCCGAGAGGGTTATGTGAGCCTTCTCGAGTATCTTGGATGACTGCGGCGGCTTGTCCTTGAGACGCACCTTCAGAGGTGCCTCAACTGCGTCTCCGGTGATTGGTGCCTTTTCTTGTAATTTTGCAACGAGGGGAGCCGATGTTTGAGGCGACTTTCCCTTGAGGCGTATCTTCAGGGGAGCTTCAGGAACAGCTGGTGCTTTTCCGAGTAGCTTAATGCTCATGGGAGGCAACCTCTGAGGTGGTTTGCCTTTGAGTCGGATCTTTAAAGGGGCATCGGGAGTTACCTCAGGCTCCATGTCTGGCTCTGCTGCTATTTCTGCCTCGTCATCAGCATCATTGGCTTCTTCCTCGTCAGGTGACTTGTACAAGTCGGAGTCGGTGAAGTAGGCTTCAATCCCTTTGAAAGGGTCGATGTCTGCGAACTCCGTCCGGATGACGCCATTGGTGGATACGTACTTCATGCATTGGTGGAGCGTGGATGGCACTTCAGCCGAATTTTGTAGTTGACCTCGGCATCCACCACGTAGCAGGTCACCTCAGTTTTGAGATTACCGATGTGACACTTCAGCCGAATTTTGCCCGGCGGCTCGCTTTTACTAGCGTTGAAGCCACTGATTGTTGTGTTGGAGGGCGCCAGCCGGTTAATCGGGATCCCCAGTGTTGAGAGTAGCGCCTTCGGAATGATGCTGAGGGAAGACCCCGGATCGATCTGAATCCGACTCACCTTAACTGAACCGACATACCCTGTATAGTACAGCGGCCGGTTATGTCGGTGGTGCTTGAGCAGCATGTCTTGTTGGGTGAAAGTTATGTTTGGGATAACTTCATCCGCACAATGACAGTGCGCACAGGTAGTTGGAAAATCTTTAGGCTGCTTGACTTGACTGAGGAAGAATTCAGCATCCTTCAGGGCTTCACAGAGAGCTTCTCGGGAGTCTTTGGAAAGACGCAAGAGCTCGAACAAGGATAGGCGGGCAGGAGTACTGGCCAATTGTGCCAGCATGTCGAAGTTGTGGGGCTTGGCTAGCCCCGAAGCATTCTCCTTTCGTAGAGGTCTGTCGAAACGAGCCTCCACATGTTTCTGCTTATTGGCTGCTGAGGGCTTAGATGGACCCTCCTCCTGGATAGCAGGGATGGTGCCAGGAGGCACCACCTCGACGGCAGCTTCGTCGGGTTGGACGTTCAGTTGTGAACGTGTCTGCACAGGAAGTGCCTCTCCCGTTGAAGAAGAGAACGTGCGGCAAGACTTGATCTTCCTGCCTTTGGATTTGGAGGTAGGGCGTACCTCCGGTTGAGTCACCTCGGAGACGAGGTCGGGGTGAACCCATAGGACCTCCCCACGAGAAGTGGTGAGTGGGATGAGTCCACTCACGTTGTCACGGGTAGGTGGTAAGTTAACCACCTCCATTGTCGCCTTAGGAATGGGGACGACGCCATTTTGTGTGGTAGTTGGCGGCAAGGTGCCGAACTGGAGTGATACCACGTTGGCGGACACCGTCTTCTCCTCGTAGTCGACGGAAATTACATCCGTATTGATCATGCGCTGGATGTAATTCTTGAGGATATAGCAGTCTTTGGTTGGGTGTCCGACAAACCGATGGTAGTGACAGTACCTCGGGTTGTCCACTTTCCCAACCTCGTCAGGACGCTTCGGGTCCGGAAGCTTGATCTTGTCACCCTGCTTCAGTATCTCAAAGAGTTGCAGAGTGTCTTCGTCGTTGAACGAATAGACCTCCTTTGGCCTTGGCGCAAGTGGAGGCTTCTGAGTAGGTGCTGACGCACCTTTTGAGGCATTGACAGTCAATGCCTGTTTCCCCTTTGTCTCTCGTCCGGGGTTGTTGGCTGCAGACCGTTTCCCCTAGTCCTCGAAGGCAGGGAAGTTGACACCCAGAAGACAAGCGTTGGCCGCCTTCTTCTCTGCGGCTTCTGCTTCAATGATCAAAGAACTCCAGTCGGGAGGAGGAGTGGAGTTCAGCCAGAGCTTAACTGCAGGCAGCATGTTCATGCTGCAGGAGGAGAGAAGCACATGTTCTGGCATGCCCGGAGGTAGTCTGAAGCAGGCTTGTCGAAAGCATTCGATGAACACTCGAACCGTTTCCTTCTCCTTCTGGCGTATTTCTATAAGGGACGCCATTGTCATGTCCTTTCCGCCGTCGTAGAAACGGTCAAGAAAGAGGTGCGTCAGGTCGTCGAAGGACGATATAGAATTGTCGGAGAGGCTGCAGTACCAGTCGTACGCCACTCCCTTCAATGCTCCGACGAATATGCTGGTGAGGAGCGCGTCCTCCTTCAGAAGATGCCCCGTCTGAGACTGGAAGTACGTCAGGTAGCGACGTGGAGAGTCTTTCCCGTCGTACGGCATCAGTGTTTGAGGTTTATACTTTGGAGGATAAACCACCTTGTTCCACTCGAGGGGATAAGGTTGGGGGATGTCCATCTTCTGGCGCTCCTCTTGCCTCGTCTTGGACTCAAAGCGTTCCCGCAAGTCCCTAATCATCTCGACCACGTCTTCTGTGGAGCTGGGAGTCGGGGAAGGTGGTACCACCGGGAGTTGAGCATTTGAGGGCTTCGACGTCCGAGGTGCCTCGCGGCGATCCGTGTCCGAGGATACCCGTTGAAGGGGTATACTCGATTCTCCATTGGCCCCAAGATCAGGACCGGTAGAAGGGTTCTGGTCAAGGCTGACCGTATCTCAAACTCCGCCTGAGTCAGTGTTTGCATAGAGACAGAGAGGGTTTTGAGTCCTCCCTCTAATGTGTCTATGCGCTGGACGAGGTCTTGTGGCGGCGCGTCATACTCGATATCCGCCCCAGTAACGTTTACTGTCATGACGCGATTGGGAGTGGACGGATGGGTTGAGGCTTCACTCTTGGCCTCGCTCTCTTGTAGGGGAGTTGCCTCTCCTGGCTCATCTTGGCCATCCCCAACCATGTTCTGGAGATCACTCCCGACGGGCGCATCTGTAAGGGCCTGATTACCCTCGGCTTCGTCTTGAATGGCCTCCTCATCTCCGGAATCTAGGTTCGCAGATGCTAGACTACCCCCAGCTATGTTCTGGGGGATATTCTCGTTTTGAGGGTCTTCTGGGAGGCTGACTTCGCCTCGAGGATGAAGATGCGCCTCAGCTGTGCTTTGGACACCTTCGTCTTCAGAAGAAGGCTCGACAAGGGTCTGACTACCCCCAGCCTCCTTCAAGATCTTCTTCCTCCTCCGAGTGCCTTCGAACACTTCGGAGGACGAGACAGCTGCCTTGGTTTTCCTTGGCTGGCTTTTGGATGAGGACGAGGAATTGTCAGTCGTCTTTCGGACTGACGAGGAGTTGGAGATCACGTTGCATGAGGCAACCCTTGGTTCTTCTTCTGTTGACCCCTTCTTCCCGAGGCGACGTCGGAGGAGTGTCGATGATTGCAGCCGCTGGAACACCGACTGCCTTGGTGGGACTGCCGTTTTACAACAGCAGTTGATGGTGACGACAGCACAAGTGTGCCCCGTGAGGGGTACATCGTGCTTGTTAGTTGACTCTCCTGATCGGCACTTGTGAGTGATCACGTTACGCAGATCGTTGGAGGAGAGTGCCGCCTTCACACCCCCTTCAGGCGCATGGCAAGGCCAAGCGCCGGGGTGGTCGGGTGAGTGCTGCGCCCCCTGATCTAATACCAAACAGACATCCCGATCAGTAGTGGGGGAACCACAACATCTGAAGTGACTTGAACGGACCTCAGACGAACAACCAGAGGAGGCACGGGAGTTCAGGACCACTTAATTTGCCTCATTCAACTTGGTTGTGCACGCAATAGATGCTCCCAAGCGAGACGAAGACTTTGAAGGTCGACTCGTTTCTGGCGCAGAAGCACCTGAGTCGACCTTGTACAGCTTACCATCAGCGACGTGCATGATTGTGAGCGCATGCTTCTGGCTTGCTGCTGGCATAGCACGTTTGTGGCGCATGGCCCGTGCTGCCTTGGACTTCTTCGTACCAGGCCGCTGGGGCGCGTAGTACTCAGAATCCAAATTCTCCTCTCCACTACAGCGAGTGAGTCTGTCAAAGACAGAGACTTTTAGTGGCGCATCAGAGGTGATGTACGGGGCATTGGCTGCGCCCCTGCTCCGTCGACGCATCTTTCTCGCCTGAGAGGGAGATGGCTGGGGAATGTGGTTAGCCGCACACTTCCCCGAGAGATGCGCTACATCGGTGGGCGCATCTTGGTTGCTGAGGACGTCAGCAGGAAGGGAAGGCTGGATTGGCGCATTCCCTTCGGTGGTGGTGCCCGAGGCGTCGACCTTACGCACCCAGACTCGGCGGGTCTTCTTCGGCTTCGGCAGCCGCTTCGAAGGACTCGCACTTTCTTCAGAAATGAACTCCTCATACGCCTGTTGATTGAGGCGTACGACCAGCGTCTTATGGAAGGAGCCCACCTTCACGTCGTCGGCTTGTGACACAGCTTTCTCGGTGGAGGAGAAAGAGATCCCCAGCAGAGTCGCCAGCTTGTTTGCCATTAAAATTGTATTATTGCAAATTTCAATACAAACAGAACAGTGTTAAAATATAGGACTTTAGACGTAGTCCTAGGAGTACACTTTTGTTTATCTGGGTCCCTTGTGCCGATGGAGTGAGTGGTAATGTGTTGACTCCGTTGACGAGCTGACGACGGTTATCGGATTTCTGAAGGTTCAGATTGCTCTGGGTACTGGAGCTTGCTGAGAGGAGGAAGACGTTGAGTGTCTGTATCTGCCTCTCTGGTGGTATGTATGTTCTCTGTGTATTATGTGTGTGTGTGAGAAGGAAATGATCCCTCTATTTATAGTTTTGTAGGCTGGCTGCTCATGCGCGCATGTAGGATGCGCCGGTGCATGGGGACGCCACGTGGTGATCACTGATGGAGGCACATGGACGATGCGCCCTAATCGAAGGGTAGACTTCTTCATGTTGCTGTTGTGAGCCGGCACGTAGCAGAGGAGAAGATCTTTCTGTTGCTGAGATCTTGGGTGAGTTGAGTCAAAGGACACGTGTCGTCGACTCATGGTTCGAAGATCTCGAATTTGATGGGGGGGTGATCTGGTAGGATGCGCCTAGGATTAGGCGCATGAGGAGACTCTGGCTCGTAACCTTTTGGAGTCACGAACCATTCAGGGCGTATGGCTTTTGAGGCGCATGCAGAGCTTCAGTAGTGACTTTACTCCTGTCTTTCGGGATCAGAGAGCAGTCTGGGGCGTATGGCTTTTGAGGCGCATGCCGAGCAAAATGGAGACCTTCCTTCTGTCTTTAGGGATCAGTGAAAAATCTGAGGCGCATGGCTTTTGAGGCGCATGCAGATGGTTGGGTGGACATGTGGCAGTAGCCGTCGGAGTAAAGTAATGATGATGCTGACGTTGCCGACGCTTCGTCTTCTGAAAAAGCTGTCAACTGTTCAGACTTTGGGAGGTGTGCTGCCAACTCTGTCAGTTCAGTATTTAATGTTGGTGACATTTGATGGACAGCTGAGTGGGCGCGTCTGTATGATGCGCTTGATGTCGGAGGGCGCGTCGGGGTGATGCGCTATCTGGCCAGCGCATCTGATACATCTTTAATGATACGGTTGTTATGTTCTTCGAGTGCTTTAAATAGCCGTTTGGCTGAATTCGAGGCGTCCGGTTCATCCATTTAATGCAAATTTATTGCACGGAATTCGGAGAGCCATCCACTTGGCGCGTGGATTTGATTTGCCCGGCCTATAAATAGTGGCATGGAAAGAGGGTTTGCTTCTCGTTCTCTCACGTACTTTCGATATGAACTTGTGTATTCGAGTGCGCTCTGCTGACGAAGTGCTCCCGAGGGTGAAGATGCGATGCCGTTTCTTCGTTGATGCACTTGAAGGTGACTGTTACATCCAAAAGACAGAGTCGAGGGCTTCCGAGGCAGGCGGAAGGTGCCTGTTGCATCCAAAGATAGGGATGCTCGGGCCTCGTTTTCGTTATTCCGGAAGAGCCGTAGATCGGAATGGCGGTGCTAGGCTCTTTCTTCCTTCAAAGTGGGCGTTGCCCATTCTGGTTGTGTTGAAAGCTGCTCCTTTAGCCGCGGTTTCGATCACGGTCTTCCTTCGCCTTTGGAGGCTCTTTCGAAGCCTCCCCTGGCCACAGATTTGCGGTGCTCTTCTCTTCCTTGGTTCCAGCCAGAGGGTTAAATGCTTCATTAGTCGAAGCACTTATCAGGTGAGCCTGGCTGGAAGAGCGGCACATAACTGGGCTGCTGAAGGGATGCACATAACTGGGGATGCACATAACTGAGCTGCTGAAAGGATGCGTCCTGCTGGATGCGCATGGCGGGATGCGCCTGGTTGAAGGTGCATGGTGGCTGTTGCGTCTGGCTGAAGGCGCATGGTGGTTGCTGGTTGTAGACTTAGGGTCTTTTCTTTGTAGAAATTCTCCTTTGTGCAGTCTTTCTTAGACATGTAATAGACTTTTATATGTTAAAAATAAAAAGTCCTCTTTCAATGTCTATATTTGTTGCTTTTGCTGTAAAGCACTTTGTCCAAGCTTTGGCACATGTAGTCTGGCGCATAGACTTTCTGGCTCTGAAATTCCATGCTTCTACAGCCACATGAGTTGCGCTGACTTTGGATTGCGCGAGACTGGACTGCGCAACAGAGAGGTTGGCCGATTGCGCTGCCAGCTGTCCTCGAGTGTCGTGCTGCACGATAAACAAACAGTCGCCTCGTTCTTTACGCTGTCAGCTGTCAGAAGATTTGATTTTGTCAGGTAATGATGACTTCTGTCACGTCAGCCCGCGCACTTGAGAGTGTGCGCAGTCTGGTGTGCGTAATCTGAATGATGCGCAATCTGATGTCTGCGCAGTTCATTTAAAAGTTGTATTTCTTGATTTTTATGACTTTCTTGATGAGTGCAACTTGATTTTTAGGACCTACAAGACCCCCTTCAAAGTTTTCGAAAGTTGAACTTATTCAAACTTTCGAAATACTTTGAATTTTGAAATTTTAAATCAAGTTGCGCATGTGTTGAGTTGTCTGCGCAATCGGATGAATCAGCCCCACTTTTTCGGCACAATCTGAGGCGGCCGTTACTCCTTGAAAAACTATAAATAGTTCCTTCGATCCTTCAAATTATTTTTTACTTGCTTTCTTGTGTTTGAGAGAGAGAAACTCCTGAGTTCATCCCGACTCCAGCCTTTCTTCTCTGTCGATTTTATGGCTCCTAGGCGCTCCTCCACCGCCGACAAGGGCAAGGCCCCCGCCGAGTCTTCAACTCGGGTTGCGCCACGTCCTTCGCGTTATGAAGCTGCGCACCCTGCTGTGCTAGGTAGATAACCCGATCGAAAACCCTCTTTAGGGTTCTTCGACTTCACTGATCCTTAAAATCCATCTCTTTTTAGAGATGTGATCATACTGCGCCACCCCTTTTTAGGGTTTTGGTTGCACGAACCAGTTATTCTTCATTTTTATGAAAAATATCTTCTTGCGCAATCGGTTGAATTGCGCTGGTGAAAGTCAGCACAATTTGCTGATTTGTGCAAGATTTCCAGTGCAATCTGATGTGGCACAAACTGATGGTTGCACAATCTGATGGTTGTGCAATCTGTTGGTTGCACAATCTGAGGGTTGCGCAATCTGATAAATAGCATCTTTGATTGTACTTGTGCTGAATTTCTGTTTTCTCTGTTTGATGCAGTGAATACCAGAGAAGATCCTGAATATGAAACTTTTATAGGAACTCTTGCAGAATCAGAGTTCAAAGAGGACTTGTCCTACGTACTTTTCCCACAATATGCCCTTCCATCCGCTCGCCAAGCTATTTTGATAACACAAGACAATGAGACTTTGTCAAGTCTGATGAATGGGCAACCTTTGCAGACAACTGATGCCATCACCCACAGAAAACCTATGTTTTTGTTTGGTGAAGCTATTGATAAAAGTTCTCAACCAAGACCACGTGTTGAGCAGAGAACTTTCCAAAGGAAAGAGAGATTGGTCTTGTTACCAGATATTGCTAGATGTCTTCCTTTGGCACGATATGCTCATGTCAGCCATCCCAGAAGGATGGAATGGGACATCACTCCTCTTCAGCATGCTCGGACAGGAAAAATCTGCGTCAAGAAGGATCCGAAAAATATAGATATGTTCTATAGTTCTTCTGAGCGACACAGTACTTTACTCAGAGGACTGAAACCAGGGTGCATCCCTCCGGAGAATTCTTCTCTGTTGTTGCCTGTGAGGACTCCCATCTTTGCAAATGAGTACGCAAAGGCTGAAGGCAGTTATCCGGATCAAGACATCCGGTTAACAGGTCTGGTAAACCCAGACATCAAAAGATGGAGCAGTATAGCCAACTGGATACTGGTCCAGTTTGCAGAGAAGCTCAAAGAGATCGATCTGTATAATGCGGTACACGCTACCGTATATGGCTTCTTCCCAAACCCTTATCTGTTTTTGGCATTGGCAGAGAGGTACAACTATAGGACAGGGACGTTCATGACGCCCTGCGGGAAGATGGGATTGGCCCTCCACGAGATGAAGTATATCTCGTATTTACCAATGGCAGACTCCCCTTATGAGGAGTACGTTCCCACTAACGACGAATTAGATAGACTTCGTCGAGAGAATTCGAAGATGGTGGAAGTCTTCGATGAGTTGCTATGCCATTACAACATATACTCTCTCTACTACAAAAGTAGCTCGTCCGGCACATGCTGTTCTTCAAAATGGTTGACTTATCTTTTTCTCAACCATATTATTGAGAAAAAAACAAAAGATCATGACTCGTGCAACCCAGATTTCTTCCAACCCCTCAGCAATAGTGAAGTGATAAAGCTGATGGAGGAAAATAAGAGAATGGATATCAAAGTCGATGATGAACACCAATATCCTCCTCTCAAGGTGGGATATTTGTGGAGAGCTTTGTAAGAATGGGCTACAGGTCCATGTCTAAAGAAGCCCAGCTAGCAGGATTTCAGACGTACTGGCTCCGCCGATTCGTTGTGCCTGGAGCAAGTGCTGTAGACCGCTTCCACCGCGGTGTTCTTTTTACTGCCGTCCGGTTAGTCTTCGGCTACCGGATGGATCTACTATCAGCAATGACTTGCAGAATAAATGCGGGTCTTCGTCTGTATGTAGATTCCATGCTCAAGGGTAAGTGTGATAAGGGAAATTTCCCCAGATTGGAGTTACCTTACACTTACTTATTCGGATGGTTGCTCTGACATCATCCGACATTAATGAATCCTGCTATGGGAGCAGTGGGTGGCAGTTTTCTACGCAGATTCTCACAGAGCCGATGGATATACACTAGCCTGAGGGACTGCAGACGCACCCTGAACCTTGGCAAAGGATGGAATTTTCTTTGCTCTCCTCCTCCGACTAGTTATGAATTTATGGCACCAAATCTGATAGACCTTGGGAGACAGCCGATAGGTCGAGTAGCTTTTGAATGGTTGAAGGCAATCAGACCATCGCACTTAGTGTACAGATTTGAAGAAGAGTGCTTTCTTGAGCCATATTTGCCGAGTCGCTTCGCTCGTCAATTTGGTTATGATCAGTTCCATGTAGGCAATGCAATAACTTGCTTATAAGGAAATGGATACTTAATCGACGGTGCCAGAGCGTGGGCTTACTACAATGTTCGAGACACAAAGGCAGTGTTCTCGATGCCAAATAAGCATAATGATGGTCCAAGAATGTTGTATACATATTCACAGTTTTACAGTGCTGCGAACACTTTTGCCGAAAACTATAGCCTCGTTGATAGTTTTGCAACGACAAATCGTCTGAAGAAGGGAGCGACTGCCACATTAGCTCCCAATAATGACGAAGAACATGAACCAGTGGATGATCCATTGGAAGCTTCCAGGGAAGCCAATTTCCCTGAGGAAGTTAACCAACCTTTAAGGGTTTCTCTGAAGGTTGCTAAATCTCCGATTAAGGAAAAGAAGAGAAAGAGAGAAGAGCCTTCCGCCCCAGTTGCTAAGAAGAAATTAATCATGGAACATTCTTCAGAGAAAGTTACCACGAGATCGCAATCACGGTAGCTGGCCGAGACAATCCAACAGGAAGAAGCAGCCACACCGACCTCTGTTCAGAAACAAGTCGAAATAATAACTGTAGAGAGTCCTGAGAGGCCTCTGCATAGAAAGAAGAGGCTGGTCTGCAGAAGAAAAATAACAGTCTCTCCTCACAGACAAGTCTTGTCTTCTATAGTGGTGAATGCTGCAGCCGGAATCATCATGTCATCTCCCACTCCCGTTTCTGAGTCTGGGCATAGAACTCCCAGTCCAGAACAGAGAGAAGAGATCGAGCAGAAAGAAGAGCTGGACCAGAGAAATGAGGCCGAAGAGCCCAGAGACAATATTATAGAAGAAGGGCATGACGCCGTACGATCTGAGGATTATATTGATCAAACTGCTGCAACTATCAGTGGGGAGGTACCGGAGGAAGATGAAAATAAGGAGAGCTCTTCATCTGAGGATATTGATGAAACACAAGACCCTGAAGGGGATACTGAAGAGCATATGTCTCCCAAAACTGCTGATGACACCTTGAATCCTGAAGAGGATGTTGAGGTGCAAATACTTCCTGAAGCTGCTGATGACACCTTGAATCCTGAAAAGGATGTTGAGGTACAGGCATCTCCAGAGAAGATAGCAGATAAAAAAGCAGCCCCGGAGGAAACTCCCGCTGCTAATCCTCAAGGTATAGAATGAAATTAGCAATCTTCTTTTAAATAGATTGATATCTGACATCTTTATTTATGTTCCATGCAGAAATCGAATCTTCTCCAGCACCTCCAGTGTGCATGGACTTAGTGCTTGCGACGACGATTGCTAGTAGCAGTCGTCATTTATCCTGTGGCTCTGAAGCAGGAAGTAGTCAGACAGTAGTGTCTGAGGCTACTTCTGCTCAACTAGAATCTGTCCCAACAGACGATAGGCCTGTTGCTGGATCAAACCATGGTAAGACTGTTTTCACTTTTGATTCTCTTTGACAATATCCAATGACAGGCAAAGTAACAATATTTAATTTTGCAGAGGAACAACCGGGAGGAGCGACCAGCTCCACTTTAGTTCCTTTATTCAAAGAGCCTTCCGTCCAAATACAAGAAATTGGACGTCCTACTACCTCGTCATCAACAGGAGTAGCTGCGACTCCTGGTGCTCTGGCGACTAATCAGTTTGTCATCCAATCATTCACCAAATGCTTCTTCGAGTCCTTGGGTCCTCTGATCACTAGAGTGATGGAAAAAGAAGATGCTGATTTTTACACGGTTAGAGGTCCGACCTCTTTCTTAGTAAATGCCATCCGGGAACAAGGTGACGAGCCTCAGGCCACTTTCCTTGACCATATATTAAATGAGCTGGAGACTTCAATAAAGAACTATAAAGAGCTCAATAAGGGGGAAGTAGAACCCTTAGTTCAGGCAGAATTTGAACAGATGGCTCAGGAAGCTGCAGTTGAAAGAGTAAACTTCCAGAATCTCTTAGATGCCTATTCTACTAAATCTGCTGAGTATAATTCCAAGTTGGAATCGGTGACCTCGACTACTGAAAGAAAAGAGAGAAGAATTGCTAAACTGAGAGTGGAGATTGCCCGCCTCCAAGAAGAGCTAGAAGATGAGGTTACCGAGCATCAGACTGCAATCCAACAACTCAATGCTCTAACTCAAGAAAGAGACGAATATGTGGTAGCTCATAATGCTGAAATCACTCGCCGAATGGTAACCATGCCCACTTTCAATGAAGAATCTGGGATGGAAGAGGCCAGGAGGGGAGTGATGGCATCTCGCGAAGAACGTCTACAAATTCTGAAGCAACAAATCGCCAATCTGATGACATCTCCGTCTTAGTAGAAAGATATCTTGTATCTTCTTGTCTTTCTTTATGATTGTAACATCTTTCATCCTTTTGATCAATAAAAGACAACATTTTGGGATTCTATTATTTATTGTATATCTTATTCAGATATAAGAAAAAAAATATTCAGAGGTGCAGGACATGATATATTTCTTGATGATTTTGTAGAAAATAATTATATTCATTATATCTGCTCAGAGATAATGTGGACGTGGCAGAATATAATTTGTCGAATATTATTATTTCAGTAACCAACTTAATCAGGGATGACAAGTTGCTGATATGGATGATGAATGATAATGAATCGTCAAAATATGTGAACGAAATGAATCATCGGGATAAACGGGTGAACCGTCGGATGATGATGAACGGATGAACCGTCAGGTGATGATGAACGGATGAACCGTCAAATGATGATGAACGGATGAACTGTCAAATGGTGATAATGAACGGACGAACCGTCGGATGATAATGAACGGGAGAACCGTCAAATGGTGATAATGAACGGACGAACCATCAGATGATAATGAACGGGAGAACCGTCAAATGGTGATAATGAACGGATGAACCGTCAGATGATAATGAACGGACAAACCGTCAGATGATAATGAACGGGCGAACCGTCGGATGAATGTGTCGCTTCGTTGTTTAGAGAATCTCTGCCTATAAATAGAACAGAAATCTGAAAGGAATGATCATTTCCACTTTTCAACATAAAGATGTCGTATGGAGATGCATTCAAGAAGGCTGAACTCGCCCCGAAGGTTGAAGCGGGCACTGAAGATCGTCTTGCTGAACCAGTCTAGCCAAAGCAGACAGAAGCAGGTGAAGGTTCGTCTGCACCCAAACCACCGCGGGATATCCTGGATTTCCTGCTTGAACCAGGAAAGACTGAAGAGGAAGAGGCCATGAGGATGGCTGCTTGCAAGTTCCTGGTGGGTTCCAGCAAAGATGTTCTCGGTTCTTTTGCTGACCATGTCTTTGATAAGGACGGCAGCGGTCCGCGTCCCAATGTCGAGAAGGATGATAGTGACCTTCCTTGATATTATGTAACATCGTTTATAATGAAATAAAAATTAAACTTTATTTATGAATTGTCTGATTATATTTACATAAAATCTCTGTTACATTTATACATAATATTTCTTGAGGAATTTGCCATTGATAGGCATCATAGCAATTCGACCATCCATCTCTGAGAGTTGATAGGCTCCATTTGAGAAGACTTTGCTTACAACATAGGGCCCTTCCTATTTTGTATCGAATTTGCCTTTGCTCATGTGAGTCATAGTCATAGGACGTCTGACCGTTAGAACGAGTTCTCCTTGTTGAAAAGCTCTGACTTTACCTTTGCGATTGAAAGTCTTCGAGATGCGGGCTTGGTATAACTCAATATGCTGTTGAGCCAATAGCCGCTTCTCGTCAAGTGTTTCTAATTCTTGAAGTCGAAGAAGATCGTTATTCTCTGTAGTGAGCTCGTTAGCAATGGCGATCCTTAAGGACGAAATTTGAAGTTCCAGAGGTAGAACAGCTTCACAGCCATACACCAGAGAGAAGGCTGTACAGCCTGTAGGGTTGCGGACCGTAGTACGGTAGGCCCAAAGACATTCACCCAAATTTTTACTCCAATTTCGTTTATTAGTAGATACAAACTTCTTGAGGAGCTTGATGATAGTTTTGTTGAAGGCTTCGGCCAAGCCATTAGCAGCAGGATTGTAGGCTGTCGACGTGACGTTGTCAATCCGGTGATCATCGCAGAATCTGGTAAACTTCTGGCTGATAATTTGAGGTCCATTGTCGTGAATGATTCTTCGTGGTACACTAAATCTGTAGATGACATGGTGTTTGACAAAGTTGATGACGCTACTGGTTTTGACTTCAGCCAGAGGTATAGCTTCAGCCCACTTGGAGAAGTAGTCTGTTATCGCTAGTATGAATCGATGTCCTCTAGAAGAAGGAGGGTTGATAGGACCTATAATGTCCATGCCCCAAGCTTCAAAAGGCCAGGAAGCAGCAGTTGGATGCAAAAATTCTGAAGGTTGATGAATGAAATCTGTATGGATTTGACAAGCACGATATTTCTTTGCATATTCGATGGTATCTGATACCATAGAGGGCCAGTAATAACCCATGCGTCGAATACGATCCTGTAGCTTAGGACCGGGTTGATGTGCTCCGCAGACACCGTCATGAGCTTCGCGCAACACTTGCTTTGCTTCATCACCAGCGAGACAACGCAAGAGAAGACCGTCATAAGTTCGCCGATAGAGAGTTTTGGTAGTTTGATTGTAGTAGAATCGGAGAGACCGTCGACGAATACTCGTAGCCTCCTTAGTATCTTCGGGGAGTATATCATGAACTACGAAGTCGATGAAAGGAATTCTCCAATCTTCATCGATAACATTGACTTCAACAAGGTTGCTGAACTTAATATTACGATTGTTTTCAATGCAAAATAGCTCTCGATTAGAGACAACCACCACCTGCTGTCTTTTAATAGGGATGGCTAATACAGCTGCAAGGTTGGCTAAGGCATCTGCTTCGGTATTGCATGCTCGGCGAACATAGTCGATGAAGAAATCTTTGAATGACGTAGCCATACTAATCATCGCTTCATGATAAGGCACCAAATCTTGATGGAGAACTTCATAGGTTCCTCTAACCTGGTTGACAACCAGCTTAGAGCCACCGTAGACTTCGAGATATTCAACGTCCAGTTGCTTGGCTAACTGAAGACCGATGAGTAGAGCATTTTACTCTGCTACATTATTAGTACAAGGTTCATCTAGAGAATAAGCTCTTTGAATAGTTGATCCGTCTGGAGAAACGAGAACAACCCCGACTCCTGCTACAATAGCACCATTTGGTCCGATTCTGGATGCACCGTCAAAGAACAGACGCCAAGTAGAAAATTCTTCGGAGATCATGTTCACCTCCAATGTCTCATCTGGAATTTCATCGTAGAGTTTGGATGTCTCCGGTACAGGATGAGCTGCCAAGAAATCTGCCAGCGCTTGACCTTTGACAGACTTTTGAGGAACATATACCATGTCATATTGGGCTAGCAGAATGGCCCATGTAGCCAGCCGAGAATTGAGCGTGCTGGGCTTCTTCATGAGTACCCGAAGAGGATTAACTCGGGATATGACATGAATAGTTTGGCTGATGATGTAATGCCTCGTCTTTTGCACAGCAAATATAAGAGCTAAGCATTCTTTTTCGACCGAATTATAACGGTGTTCAGCACCAATCATAGTACGACTGAGATAATAGATGGCCTGTTCATGACCTTCTTTGTTCTTTTGGGCAAGTAAAGCGTCCAATGAATGATCCATAGCACGGACATACATTAAGAATGGTATGCCAGAGATTGGTGGCACCAAGACTGGTGGATTCATGAGATATTGCTGTATGTCGTCGAATGCTCGTTGACATTCTTCAGTCCAAATGAAAGATACACCCTTCTTCATTAGTTGAGTGAATGGTCTGCAGCGTCCAGACAAGTTCAAAATGAATCTCCTAATGTACGTAAGACGACCTTGGAATCCTCGTAGCTCTTTTAGGTTACGTGGAGGACGCATCTCTTGAATGGCTTTGATCTTCTCGGGATCTACGTGTATACCCTTAGAGGTAATGACGAAGCCGAGAAACTTGCCGCTAGAGACACCCAAGAATGACTTGGTGGGATTCATTTTGAGTTGATATTGGCGCATGAGATTGAAGATTGTTCTCAAGTCTTGGATATGATCTTCCTTTAAACGACTTTTGACGACGATATCGTCAACGTAGCATTCAACAGTCTTACGAAGATGATCTCGAAAGATGGTACTCATGGCTCGTTGGTAAGTTGCACCAGCGTTCTTGAGACCAAATGGCATCACTGTATAACAGTAGACTCCGCGAGGAGTGCGGAAAGAAGTGTGTTTTCCATCTTCAGGATTCATCCGAATTTGATTGTATCCGGAGAATCCATCCATAAAGGATATTCGCTCGAACCCACAGGTGTTGTCAATCATGATGTCCGTGATAGGGAGAGAAAATTCATCTTTTGGACATGCTTTATTAAGATCCCGAAAGTCGATGCAAACTCGAACTTTGTCGGTTTTCTTCAGGACTGGAACAACATTGGCTACCCAATCAGGATGTTGTTCTTCTCGAATAAAGCCACAAGCGATGAGCTTCTTGACTTCATCATCGATCGCATCCATCATTTCTGGCTTGAAATGCCGTTGTTGTTGTTTGACTGGTTTTGTATTGGGTAAAATGTTCAATTTGTGAGTAGCAACTTTGGGATCTAGACCTGGCATGTCTTTATAACTCCAGGCAAAGACATTAATGTATTCTTTAATAAGAAGAATCAAATCTTGTTTATCTGCCTCTGGGAGGTTCTTGCTGATGAATATTGGACGAGGTGACCCGTTTTCTCCTACATCAACTTGAACTAATTGATCTTCGGTAGGAGGTTCTCTTTGTTCAAATCGGAGTACCCACTGATTGTCCATCTGTTGAGCCCAAGGATCTGTTTCAGGACTTTCTTCAATATCCTCGTCATAGCCTTCAGGAAGTTCAGCGGAAACCATATTGGAAGATACGATCAGCCGATGAACCTGACCAACACTGGTATCAGAATCCCATGACCTGGAATCAGAAGAGTTAGAACGTTCCTCGTTATCAGATTCGGAGGCTGTTGGGGATAACTCTGGAGGAGAAGCATATCCGAGACCTCTTTTGGTCCTGCTGTAGTACATCTCTGACTTTCCTTTCGGAACAGTCGTACGGATTGGAGTTCATCTGCCTTTACCATAATTGAGGCCACTCTTGAAGTCATAACCCATCTTTCGGATGATGTCTTTTGATTGTTGACTGTAACGACGGAGTTGAAGATGTCCTGTATCGTTATTCTTGCTATCATCCGTATAGCTGAATTGTTGTTCCGGTCCTTTACTAAAAAGTGTCGGACTTTCGCCTTTCTTTCGAGAAGGGACAATACGGTAAGAATCATCTGGATCTTCAAATAAAACTTATGTTTGAAGAGATTGTACAACTCCCATTGTAAATGATCGGAAGCTATCTAACATATCCAAATAGTTTTTAGTATGATAAATGACATCAGTATACTGGAAAGTAGATGCTTTTTTATTGATCTGTACATTCGTATTTACAACAGGACCTTTAGCCTTAGCAGGCTTGGTCAGATTGATTACAAGAGGGAAAGAAGAAGAATGTGGAGGAGGATTGGCTTTGTTACGACGGAGGTCGATAACAAGTGGCTCAGAGAAGGTGAACTCCCTTTTATCCTTGTTATGAGTTAAATCAATAACAAGTGGCTCAGAAAGAGTGAGCTGCTTTTTGTCCTTGTTACGACGTAAGTCGATAACAAGTGGCTCAGAAGAGGTGAGCTCCCTTTTATCATCATCAATCGGTTGTTTCTGGGCTGGCAAGTGAATAGCCAGTGGCTTAGAGGACTGAGAATGAGAGACTCGCCCTTTAACAGGTATGACAAGGGTGTCTTTAGGCATTGTTTCTTGCTCTTCTTCAGTATCCAGAGACAGCACCACCTTCATGAATTTATCCTTATACATACGAGCATCGTTGCAGTATGCTTCGATGCCTTTAAAAGGATAGAGATCAACAACCTCCTTTTGCACCTCTCCATTGTCATCAACGTACTTGAAACATTAATGGAGAGTCGAAGGAACAATGTTGTGCTCATGCAGAAATGGTCTCCCCAACAAAGCATTGTAAGAACAACCATGATTGTCAATGATATAGAAGGTCACCTTTGTGCGAAGATTGCCTATTTGGAGTTTTAGGCGAATCTTGCCCAGAGGTTCACTCCTTTCCTGATTGAACCCGAGAATGGTGGTAATTGTACTGGAAAGACTATGCACTAGGATCTTTAGCGCATCCAACATTGTCTTCGGCATGATGCTGAGAGCAGACCCTGGATCTATAAGGATACGATCGACTTTCATCGAGTCGACATATCCTGTATAGTAGAGAGGACGATCGTGCCTATTGTCCTCCATAAGCATGTCATCTTGTGTGAAAGTTATGTTTGGAATCAATTCCAGAACACTATGACAATGAAGGCAAGAAACTGGCTTTGCTTTAGGCTTCTTCAAAAGGGCTAGACAGGATTCAGCTTGCATGAGAGCCTCACTTAGAGTTTCTCGAGTCTCTTTGGAGAGACACAAGAGCTCAAAGATAGACAGCCGAGCCGGTGTATTGGCTAATTGAGCGAGGATATCGAAGTTGTAAGGCTTCTCAAGTCCGGAAGGAGATAACTTCTTCAAGGGTTTATCAAAGCGGACTTGTTGTTTGCCTTTGTCAGCTACCGTCGGCTTGGGAGGAATGGGTACTACAACTGGTGAGGATGCAGTAGGAATATCCTCAGTGGAAATAGGCTGCACTGGAGCAGGTTCAGAAGAAGAGGCATGATTCTCTTGAGCTTCGGGATAATCCTTCAGGTAGGCTTTTCCTGATGTGGTGCCTAACATAATTTCCTCATCACCTATGGGGTCAAAAGACACCATGTTACAAGTCTTTGTCTTGCCCTTAGAGCGGTCTTTCTTCTTGGAGGAAGAAGTTTCGAACTCAGAAGCAAGGTCAGGGTAAATCCACATAATCTCGCCATTGTCAAGAGACAAGGGAACTAGACCTTCACTTGGTGGAAGAGGGAGATTCTCAATCTCAAGAGTAGCTTTGGGGATAGGAATGACGCCATGCTGCACCATCTACGGAGGGAAGTCACCAAACTGGACTGAGACCATGTTTGCAGTAACAGTCTTTTCATCTTGCTGCAGAGTGACAACACCAGTATTGACCAGCTCTTGAATTTTGCCTTTGAGCATGTAGCATGCTCGAGTAGGATGTCCAATGAATCTGTGATAAACACAATATTTGGGATGATCTGTCTTACCAACTTCATCAGGTTTTTTTGGATCTGGGAGCTGGATCTTGTTGCTTTTGATTAAGCAATCAAAGATGCTAGCAGTGTCATTCTCGTCGAAGGAATACTCTACTTTCGGATGAGGTTCCCATGGTTGAGGAGCAGAAGGAGTGGAAGAAGACGTATGTGGAGCTACGTTGACAGCCAGAGACTCTTTACTCTTCAAGTTGATGTTCAAAGTCTCCTTGTTCTTGCGATTGTTCTGACGATTTCTGCCACCTGATGTCTGGTGTTCATCTCGATCGGGATTAGACATTTGTACCCCTAACTGCTTGAATTTGTCAGCGCTAACTTCAGCAGCTTTAGCATTGACAATGAAAGATGTCCAGTCTTGAAATTGAGTTGAACCCGTCTACATGCTGATGATAGGCAAAAGATTTGCCTTACAGGTGTCTATGGTGACAGCAGCCGGAGTCCCTGGAGGCATCTTCAAGGCTTCTCGGCGGAACCTTTCAATAAAACTTTCAGCAGTTTCATTATGTCTTTGCTTGATTTTATTAAGGGCTGACATGGTCATGTCGTTGATTCCCTCGTAAAATCATTCTAAGAAGATTTGTTTGAGACCCGAGAAGGAGGTGATACAACCATCGGGCAAGCTTCTGTACCAATCGTATGCTACGCCGGCTAAACAGCCAACGAATACTCTGGTAAGAAGAGCGTCATTTGGCTGGAGTTGAATGGTCATTACCTCAAAATGATTGATAAACTGACTAGGAGAAGTGCTGCCATCAAACAAAGATATTATTGGGATTTTGTACTTTGGAGGAAATGGGACTTCTTTCCATTCAACTGGGTATGGTTGCTTTGTCTTTCTCTTTGAAAGCCTCGAACTGAGTGCGTAAGAGTTTGATAGCTTTATTGGCGTCTTCTGATGACGAGGAAGGAGCAGGTGGAGTCTGAGTGTTAGAAGGAGGAACAACATGGTAAGTACCACCCCCAGCACCTGACTGACTGGGTGTAGGTTGGACTTGTACAAGAGGTACTTGAGGATATACTACCCCCAGTCCTGCATTGACAGGTACCGATGATGCTATAATTTTAGGACTTGCAGCAGGTACAGTCGGTGGTGTGGTATGTTGTGCCACAATGATAGAATGCATACTGGCGACCATTTCAGCCATGGTCTTCAATTTGTCTTCTAATGCAGCTATTCGCTGTTCTTGATTTGCCGAAGTTGAAGCATCTGGATCATCAGTGACAACATAAGCTGTCACTTCTCTTGGTACAGTGGAAGACACTGTCTGTTCAGAGCTTTCACTGTATGCATCATAGTCGGAGAAAGAGTCATCTCCCGAATGAGAAGTAATAGGAAGATGACTCGAAGAATCTTGAAGAAGATTCCTTTGACCGATTGTATCTCGGCTTCTGGATCGGGTATGTCGAAATACTCCTTCAGAAGATTCTTGGAGTAGATCCAAATATCGTTGACTAGGCTTGCGAGGCTTGCCGTGCTTAGAGCATTTCCTACCCCCAGTGTCTCGGGAAGTCATGTTGACAGAAGCGTACAACACTTTTTCATCCTCTGACATAGGTTCAGATTTTGCAAAAGTCAAACGATCGAAGACAGATCATTTTGTTGTTTGACAACAACATTGTATAATGACTTTGTGATTGCAATGATGATCAGATGATTGAACTGGAGGTGTCGAGATGTTGTTCCGCTTTTGCCTGAGATGTTCCCGGAGATCAAAAATTTGAGGGATCTGTTCTTTGACAATATTCGGAACATGGTTCCGGTTCTTCAGATATTTTGTCCCTTGAGTGTATAGGGAAGTGATCATTCATTAGCATAGGTGTCGGGATTTTTGACCCTGGAAGTTTGTCTTTGATGATGTTTGGTCTTCGGCATTGGCTTTTTTCGTTTCACCGAAGTTGGTCTGTTGAGATAAGTTCTTAGATCTGCAAATTCACCCCCAGGGGTTTCTGTTTGAGACACCAGCAATTTTCTCTATTTTGATCGGGATATCTTGAGAGTCGGGAGATCTTGGAATTCTGCTACCGGGTAGGCAGAATGCCTCTTTGATCAGTACAAGTTTTCTTGACATGAAGGAAAGAAGAATCCTTATTTGAAAGAGTTCTTGTACTGACTGGTGTCGAAGCACGTTCAGGTTGATCTTCTACGGTAAAGACCGAAGAAGATTGAGAAAAGACCAAAGGGCCTTTTCCTTTGTTTTGTGAAGAAGGGTTAGCTAAAGAGCGTTTCCCTCTGTTGTCTTCCAAGTCATGGGACAAGGAAGTTTGAGAAAAGACCAAAGGGTCTTTTCCTTTGTTTTGAGGAAGAGGAATAGCCAAAGGACTACCCCCAGTGGATTGTGCAGGAGCAACAAGATGTTTGGGAGGAGGAGCAGAGCTTTTCCCCTTGCTATGAGAAGAAGAGAGATTAGCCAAAGGGCTGTCTCTTTTGGATTGCGCGGGCACAGTTTGCGCATGGGTTGATGACGCACTGGCCACTTGCACATGAGTAACTCTGGCAGAGGGTGCACTGGTTCTGGCCATAGAGACTGTGGTTTGCGCATCAGGAGTTCTTGCCACAGGGTGTTTAGGATGCACTCTGGTTGCTGGAATGTTGGTTTGCGCAGGAAGATTGGCAGCCAACTGCGCCAGAGGCAGAGGAGTCTTATACTTTGACAAGGCAGCATAAGAAGTAGTTTTTGTACTGGCAACAGCAGACTGCGCACAAGTAGTTGAGACAGATTGTGCAGCAGTTGAAACAGCAGATTGCGCACCAGGCTTGGTGGCCGAATAGACAGACTGTGTAGCAGTCTTGCTGGCAGACTGTGCAACAGTCTTTGAAACAGACTGTGCCATAGATTTCGCAGCAGCCTTGGTGGCAGAACTGCCAGATTGTGCAGCAGTCTTGGGGACCCACACTGGGCGCACTTTGCTCGTGGCAGAACTTGTCGCAGTGCGAGGGGTCGTCCTGGAGTTGATCATGGCTTCGTAGGCCGTCTGGTTGACTTTCACAACCAGCGTCTTCTGCGTCTTCCCGATAGACGCTACGTCACATTGAGTTGTCACTTCCTCGTCGGAGGAGAAAGTCGTCCCCAGCAGAGTCGCCATTTTGTTTGCAAAAACAAAAGTGTGAACTTTATTGATACAAACTTTGTAAAGAAGATTACAAGAATTCTGGGAAAGGTATAACTGTAGGAATCCAATCTAGAAGACGATTGCTTTATCCCTTGGACGATGTGAACTTTGAAGACGGTAGCCTCGGAAGTTGAAGTTGAAGGCAAAAGCCTCGGAAGAATGCAGCAGCACTTTGGCAAGAACTCCTGGACTCTCTGATATTTCTGAACTTTAATGTATGATCCCCTTGAATAAAGACTTGAAACTCTATTTATAGAGTTCTGGAAATAACTAACTTTTAGTTATTCTGAACTGCGCATGCTGGATTGCGCATGGATTGAATTGCGTAACCTTGGACTGCGCAGGCAGTTGTTTGATCGTGGGCCAACTGTCTTGGACACATGGCATCATTTGATTGAAATGCGCATGATCGTGCATAGACGGTTGCCACGTAATGAGCAATTGATGGCATGAGTGCTACGTGTACTTTGTCAGTTGTCATGATGAAGTGCGCCACATGAGTTGCGCTGACTTTGGATTGCGCGAGACTGGACTGCGCAACAGAGAGGTTGGCCGATTGTGCTGCCAGCTGTCCTCGAGCGCCGTGCTGCACGATAAACAAACAGTCGCCTCGTTCTTCACGCTGTCAGCTATCAGAAGATTTGATTTTGTCAGATAATGATGACTTCTGCCACGTCAGCCTGCGTACTTGAGAGTGTGCGCAGTCTGGTGTACGCAATCTAAATGATGTGCAATCTGATGTCTGCGCAGTTTATTTAAAAGTTGTATTTCTTGATTTTCATAACTTTTTTGATGAGTGCAACTTGATTTTTAGGACCTACACATACTATATATAAATTATATGAGTATCTACGCCTCTTAGTTGCCATAACGTTGTTACGATACTGTATCTATTATATAAGTACATATAGGTACCAAATTCTCTCGTAAATACTTTACAATTATAAAAAAATAATATACTTAAATTCCAAAATTTATCTATAAATACTTATATATTGATATAATTATATTTTCAATATGGGAACCCTTTCACAAGTGGTCATATGTCAATGCCACATATGACTTTCTCAATTCGATCCATTAATTTAGTCCCAAAACACTAATTAAATAAAATTAATAAATTCTTTAAAAATCCCAAAAATTAGCTAAAATAGTACTTGTAATGTTAAACCTTGCAAACATAAAGTTTAATATGAACTCATGGAGTTTTACACTTTTGGACACAAGAAAAGCTTTCGGAGTTTGGTGACACGGTAAATGTCTTGAATTTTTAAAAATAGTAAACAGATGCAAAACCTAACTTTTAGATATGCATCAGAACGGTATTGACATCTAGATTCTGAATAAAAATATAAGAAGTTAGAAACTGACCTTAGATAGGTAAAAAATGGCTTGCAACAGAATTTATCGATTCTGGATATCTTGTCGTAGAATCGACGCCACGGGCAAACCGTTTGGAAATGGGGGATCCGGAGATCGGGGTTGGAGTAGACACACAAAGGTAACTCACAGACTTAGTTTGGGGAGAAACGATGAGAAAAAGTGGGTGAAACATCAACTACAAGTCGACTAACCTGCTGTGACATTTCAGACTTCGATTCGGTAGAGTTTCGGCCAAAGTAGCGCATCGTGCACCTCTCTAACGGCCGCAAGGTTGCTACTAAAGTTGCTAGGGTGGAAGAGGACATTGAGGGGGTTGCATGAGTGGTGGTGATGGTGCGGAGATTGAGGAAAATTAGGATTTTGTGAAGGAAAGGGGGTCGGCTATAGGGGGCCGGCCTTGGAGTGATGGCTGCTAGGTTTGGGTGGATTTATGGAGTAGTGGGCGGTTATGAGAGAGAGGGATGGTTAGAGTTTGATAGGTATATATATATTCTTAGGGCATGGGCTTTGGTTTGATCTAATTTGGATATGATTTGGTTCTCCAAATCATACTATTATTAATAGGTTTCCTATTTTGGTTAGATGTTTGACCAAGCCAAATATATAAGGGAATATTGCATATGGCTGCAATTAAACCTCTAAAATTTCATTAAATATATGTATACTTGGTTTTGGTACTCCTAGTTAGGCTCTAACTAGTGAAAAATCAGATTTTCTTTGAATTGGAAAATTGGGTTTTATGTGATATTTCGATTTCTGAGAATTTTGAAGATAATTTCTGAGTATTTGGTCCTTGGACACTGTTCGGGACTTGTAGGAATCAACTCTCGGGGTTGATTCATAATTTCTAGCCAGTTTTGGGCATATATGGTGTTTTACCTATTATACATATATAGATATATATATGTATGTGTATATATATACTAATTTCTTCTATGCCTAAATTTCGAAATATGTATTTGTGAGGGTCGACGCTCTGATTTCAGACCTGAGGATTCACTCCAGGTTTGAGTACGACCTTCATTATATATATATATATATATATATATATATATATATATATATATATATATATATATATATATATAAATATATATATAATATATATATATAATATAATATATGATGAAGAATCTTCCCCGAGCGGGCGACCGGGCCTCCCCCTCCCCTTTCTTCGTGTTAGGGTGGTGGTCGGGGACGGCCGGTCCCTTCGGCGCCGCCGGCCCACCCCCTTCTTCTCGTCGTCCCCTGGATTCGCAGACCCCGATTTGGGGGGGCCTTTCCCCCTAACCGGCGGTCTTCTGCCGTGCGGTTTACCCCTCCAACGTCGCCGTCGCCGTCCCGGATGTCGCCGGCGCAGGAGGTGGCCGCCCGGCCCCCTCCCCCAACCCTCCCCCCTGGCGCCTTCCTGTCGCCCTCCCTCCTAGTCCCTCCGTCGGGCTCCCCCGTCGCCTCGCCCGACGCGCAGCCTCACGCCGGATCGTCGCCCCCCCATCCGCCGTCTCTCCTGCCGCACCGCCACCTGCTTTGGCCGCGACCCCTCCCCATGCGCTCCTCGCCCAGTGGCAAGCCACCTCACTTTCGGCCACGTCCGCAGGCCCTGCCGCTGCGCCGACCCCCTTATCGGCCGCGGTCACATTCTCCTTTCCCCTCCCCCCGAGGCGGTGCCCCTGCCCGTGGTCCACCCTCCCCCCCCCCGAAGTTCACGCCGTCTTCCCGGCCCCTTTCATTTGGCCGGAGCCCCCGTCGAGACCCCTTGGCCCCCCGGTCCCCCTACTACCGCCGCCGCCGGCGGACTAGTAGGACCCCAGCTCCGCGGTGGCCCTTTTGACTCCCCTCAGCTCCTTCTCCTCCTCTTCCGGGGGTAAGCGCCCTGCCTTCCGTGGTCGAGCTCTACCTCCCGGCGTCCTCCGGCTCTTCACCCCCCACCGGAGTCGCACCCTCTCCTCCCCGGGCACCCCCCTCCCCCCCTCTGCGACGGCTATCCATCCCGGCGGTGGCCTTCCCCCCTCTTCCCCCCTCCGCCGGAGCTCTCTTCAGCGGCTCTTCCGGGGATGAGCGCCCTCCTCTCGGGGCTGACCCCCTCGTCGGAGCATAGCTCCCCACCCCTGTCGGTCCACCCTGCCGGCGACCTCCGGATCTGACCTGCTCTCCGGGGGGCCCGAGGCTCCTCGAGCCGTGAGCCCCTCTCGGGGCGAGCGCGACTCCCCCTGTGGGCAGTGGGCCCTTCCTCGTGACGTGCGCCCGGTCCCCCCTCGAGGCTCGTACGGAGCGCCATGCCTCCTCCTAGCAGCTCTCTGCTCTCCGCCGTGGTCGTGCCGGTGTTCCCTCGGGCTCCCTCTTCCTCCCTCCTCCCTTGTTCTCCTCTCCGGCCCAGCGCGCCCGAGGTGTGCCCCCTCGCCGGCTCCCTCCCTCCTCCGTGCTCCTCCCCCGGGGCGAGCCCCTGTCCTCTCCTGCTCGGACCGCTCCCTTCCCTCGCCGGACTGCGACGGCTCCTCGGGCCGGACTGTGGCGGTTCCTCTTCTTCTCGGACCGCCCCCTCCTCGCCGGTCTGCGACGACTCCCCGGGGCGAGCCACCCCCCACCGCCGGTCAGCGGTGGTTTCTGTGGCGGTTCATCGGGCCCCGCGCATCCCCTCGGGCGCCGCGCCCTCCACGGGTTGCCCTGTCCCTTCAGGTCATCGGGCGGCGTACCTGGTCTCATCGGGACCCGCTCGCGCATGACTCGAGCCCCCTTGGGACGCGTGCGGCGGGACAATTCCCCCTTCTTTGTTTTTTGTTCTTTTCTGTGTTTTTGAATTTCTTTCGAAATTCAAATTTGGGTGTCCTGCTGTCTTGTAGTTTCCTGCTTTCCATTCAATAAAATCTTGCTTTCAATAAATATATATATATATATATATATATATATATATATATATATATATATATATATATATATATATATATATATATATATATATATATATGGATGTATGCCTATATGTATTTTTTTTTTTTTGGATGTATGCCTATATGTATATATATATATATATATATATATATATATATATATATATATATATATATATATATATATATATATATATTATATATATATTTTACTATAGATTGTGAAATGTTATACATAGAATACTCTTGTAGTCTCATATTACTTTTGTTCTCAGTTTTAGACTCCGTACCAGCAGCCCCAACGTCACTATTCACTCACAAATCATATTTTCTTTCCTAACTTATATATATATATATATATATATATATATATATATATATATATATATATTAATGGTGATGAATGTGTAAATATAAGTAATGCAATAATTTCTTGTGATATGACTATAGGAAGTGTTTGGACATATTAGGATCGTCGTTAGGAGCCTAGTTTGGTCGAATTGGCCGACAAGTTGACCAAGTTGACAAAAGTCAACTTTGGGTCAAACTTGATCCAAATCGACTAAAACGAACTCCGAATGACCTAAAATTTTGTGTATGACCTAGAAATTAGTAACGGACTAGTTGACCTTGGGTTGACCAGTTTTGACCAGAGTTGACCAGGTTTGACCAGAGTTGACCAAGGGTTGACTTTGACCTAGATGGACATAGAATCATATAGAAGTGCATTGTAGGCATTCCTTATGATATGTTAGATCTTGTTGTGACTTGTGGTTGTCTTAAATAGGTTTACATCACTCCAGTACAGTTGTACATTCTTATCAGCAGCTCAGATTGTCAAGCGAGTACATTTTCTGACCGTTTCATTCTTGTTTGGACATATTTACTTGTTATAGACTAGTTTACTTATTGCTGTCACGATATATCACGGATTAGTACTATATGGATCTCTTCATGCGATGTTATCTCCTCGGATACATCGGGTATATTGTGCTCATGTGCTTTATCATGTGCATCGTCTACTCATTGTATTCGTACTTATTCATGTATACTCATGTGACATTCATGTACACTCATGATCATGTGAGCCTTCATGTATATCCCAGTGTGCATGTGGACTAGCTATACATGTGACGTACTACTTTCATGTGCAATAACATAATCTAGACAGATCTTTGTGTACTGATTGGGGCAGGGGGAGTATTTATTTGGTTATGTGATCTTCACCCTTTTCATGTGCAAATCCAAACTAGATTTAAGTCATGTATAACCTAAGCCAGTTTACATAACCATATTGTGCTCTACATCACGTAGTTAGTTCAGTTCTTTATTATATCCTGTATATTTATTTCCATATATCATGTTTTCTCTTTTACAGACTCATTTCCTTATCAGCAGTTCATGTATATTATTTTATAGCTTGTTTTATTTCCTTTCATGTTATGAACTGTGTGAGAGATATGTATTCGTTCCTGTCCTGACTGGACCTGTTGAAATATTACAGATGATGATGATTGATGCAACACCTACAATGGAGCAGGCCTAGTTGACACAGGTGACCTGGACCCTCAGCAGGATCTAGTAGTCGCTGAGGACTTGCCTTGAGTTAGATTAGCCTTATTATCTTTTAGTTATGAGACTTTGTGGTTGTATTGAGACTTATTATGGTGTGGTTTTACAGCAGGATTTATATTCATATTATAACTCTCTGCTGTGATTATCTTTCTTCCATTCTATCTTAGTTATTGTGATTGAGTAGTACCATTTATATATTATTCTCCATTCGGAGTATTTCTTAGATTGTGTCAGATGTTGGACCTAGGACAGCGTTCTACCGCCGATACTGCGACGTAGACTGGACGTACCCATGTCTCGTGCCCTTACACTGGGTGCAGGTCGTGACAAGTCCACCAAGAGTTTTCGATTCTTTGACTTCTGGAGCAAGCACGCACAATTCTTGGGTGTTCTCATAGAAGCATGGAACAGCGCGGACTCCCCCGAGCCTCTCACCTAGATTGCCAACAAGCTCAAGGCCACGAGGAAAGCCCTCGTGGTCTGGAGCAAGCAAGCTTATGGGGATATTTTTCAA
Source organism: Iris pallida (assembly GCA_029216955.1). Classification (NCBI taxonomy): domain Eukaryota; kingdom Viridiplantae; phylum Streptophyta; class Magnoliopsida; order Asparagales; family Iridaceae; genus Iris; species Iris pallida. The sequence continues at coordinate 3,150,840 of JANAVB010033216.1, read as the reverse complement.
GCCATTCGTGAGGCTGAGGATGACGTGACTCGTGCCAAAATCAGGCACATGACCAACTGTTCGCCTGCCACCAGGAACGCCCTTAACCTAACTAAAGCTATCCTCAAATTCAGGCTGAAAGTTGAGACTGACTTTTAGAAGCAGAAAACGAGGCTTAAATGGGACAACGAGGGGACAAAAACTCGAGCTACTTCCACGCCTGCGTCAATGGTCGCAGACAGAAACTCACTCTCCACCAGATCTCCGACGATAACGGGACCAGCATCAGTGATCAAAAGGGTATCCATGCGGCAGCTGCAGAGTTCTACTCTCGGCTATTCTCGAAGGAAGAGGTCCTCCGTGACAACACCTTCCTGGAAGAGGTCTCCCACCTTATTAGCGACACAGACAACATCCAGTTAGAATAGCCTCCTTCTGAGTAAGAGGTCAAAGATGCCGTCTGGGCCCTCGACGAACACAGTGCGCCCAGACCAGACGAGTTTTTGGGGGTTTTTTTGCACATGCTGGGACATAATCAAGGAGGACATCCACAATGCGGTCTCTGCTTTCCTCCAGGGCTCTACTAACCCTAGAGCCATCTCAAGCACCAATCTGATCCTCATCCCGAAGAAAGACAACCCAGAGACATTCTGCAATTTTTGCCCTATCCGTCTTTGTACCTTCACAAACAAGATCATATCCAAGATCATCGTCTCCTGCATGGCCAACATTCTATCCAAGATCTCTCGAAGGAGCAGAGCGGCTTTATCCAGGAGAGAAAAATCCAAGATAACATCATGTTGGCCCAGGAATTAATTACCTGCATGAAGTTCCCAGCAAGAGGGGGCAACATAGCCATCAAATTGGACATGGAGAAAGCTTACGACAGACTGGATTGGCAATTCATGATCTGGATCTTGAGAGCCTTCGGATTTTCAGAAACCTGGACCAACATCGTGTGGAGATCGATCAGCAACTCGTGGTTCTCCACGGTTATCAACGGTCAGGCGGATGGCTTCTTCAAATCCACTCGCAGGGTTAGGCAAGGAGACCCCTTATCTTCTACCATCTTCATCATTATGGCAGACGCTTTGAGCAGAAACCTTAATAAGATTGTCAGCACCCCCAACTTCCAGCACTATCATACCACCAGCGGTTGCCTGATCATCACCCACCTAGCATTCTGATAATATTTTCATCTTCTTATTCGGGGACGTCGGGTCGGTGGAAGTTGTCCACAACACACTTCAGAGATACGCTAGATGCTCGGGTCAGAAGGTCAACCCGGACAAAAGTGTTATCTACACCCATCACAAAATTGGGAGAGAGCACGTGGCTAGCCTATCCAACACCTCCTCCTTCCCCATCAAGCATCCCCCTCTTCACTACCTTGGATGCCCCCTCGTGTACGGTAAATCCAAAGCCGGCATTTTTAAGAACCTGATCAATCGCATAAGGAAAAAACTCGAAGGTTGGCATAACGCTACCCTATCCCCAGGAGGCAAGATCATCCTTATCAATCATGTCCTTACATCCATTACCATCTATACCCTAGCAGCGTGTTCCCCATCCAAAAAAGTATTCTCCTCGATCGAGAGCATCTTTAGCAACTTCCTCTGGGGCACAGCGGTGGCAATGATAAGCACCATTAGGCTAGTTGGGATACCATGGCTTGTCCTACAGGGGAGGGGGGCCTGGGATTCACCAAACTCTCCCATATCGTTAACGTCTTTTCGATGAAACTATGGTGGAAGCTCCATACGAGCCAGAACTTACGGGCCAGTTTCATGAAGGCCAGATACTTCAAGCACATCCACCCGACGACGGCCATCTCGAACAGCAGATCCTCCGTAGCTTGGAGACGCATTCTCATCGGTCGATCTCTTGTCGAGCCCATGATTTGGCTTCAGGTGGGCAACAGAGATTCTTTGCCATTCTTGGAACAATGGGTTGGCGACACCTTGTTTCCCAACATCTCTGCTGCCCCTTGGAATAACACTATCAAGGACTTATGGGACTCCACAGACAACAACTAGAACTGAAACCAGGTCCGGGTCTGGGCCGGACTAGAGGCGGTCGACTATATCCGTCGTAGCGGATTGACGATTGGTTCGGACGCGGACAAGATCCAGTGGAAGCTCGCAGCCTCCAGATCATTTTTGGTTCAATCGGCCAAAAAGGTGATCCTAGGTAATGCTACGCCCTCTCCAACCATCACAGCCTTCTGGCAGACTTGTATCCCCAAGAAGTGGTCCTTCCTCATGTGGAGAGCCCTGCGCAATATCCTACCCATAGACGACACTATCAATACTATCGGATTCAGCCTTGCGTCAGCATACACATGCTGCTCCGAGCGCCAATCAAAAACCGTCGATCATATCCTCTGTTAGGAGGACATACCTGTCAAGGTTTGGAGAGATCTTTCCTATCGCTGCAGAATGACTCAAGGGGGCAACAACTTCCCCGAACTAGTTACGGCCTGGGCATCCGCGTCCCACGGCCACCAGATCGTAGCTGCAGTTGCGACATGGGTTATCTGAAAAAACTGCAACGAGGCGAGATATGAAGGCCACCAGGACTCTGCAGACCAGCTGATTTGGGAGACCATTCGGCAGTGCCACAAGCGGAGCTCTCTCTCGTCGCACGGCCAATCGGTCTTTTGGCACTCTCTCCAATCCTCGGCTTAGTCGTTTTGGTTCCCGTTTTCCCTTGCTTTTTGAGTATACGTGTATAGGCTTCGACATTTTGCGCCTTCTGGTATACTTGTAAAGGTTTCGGCTTTTAAGGCCTTATTGAATAAAATGGGTAGTTCTTAATATATATATATATATATATATATATATATATATATATATATATATATATATATATATATATATATATGCCTACTTAGTAAACAAATAAAGTAGCAAAAAAAAGGTCAAAATTTTTAAAATATATATATATAAATATTAAAATTTATAAATATAGAGTGGACTACTTATAACATTATACTACCAAAACATAACCATATATATATACATACCTTAGCACAAAATATTAGAATAATTTAGAAAAACTATTATAAATATATATTATCTACGAAGGAGTATCTGTAATTTATTATATAGGCAATATTCTTTATCTTTAATCAATAAAATACTTGGAAAAAACCCTAACCCTAATAATATATATATATAAATAATTATTTCGTAAATATTTGTAAAAAGAAATTTTATACATATATTTTTTTTGGAAAAAGATCTATTATTATTATTATACAACAAAATAATAAATCAAGTTACAAATCATTTTAAAATATCAAAATTTCAATTTAAGCTGAAATAAAAATCTACAAAAATTTAGGGGTTTTATATCCTTCCCAACTTATAAGAATTTTGTCCTCGAAATTAAAAATAACACACAATCTATGGAAACGAAGTGCAAGACTAAATGAAGAATGGAGCGCGAAGATCGTGTCACGATTTTCGTGCAAAAGAGGTAAACGGTTGTGTATGTCGTCCTCGCATTTCTATGTTTTAGCAGGACACTATGATGACATATGAACCGAGGAAGTGGAATGATCTATGGTACTTACAAGTGTTACTAGTGTCGTTTCTAACTATATAGGGTACCCTCATGTTTCTATATCTATCAAGGTTTGTATCATAAAATTCTAGGTCATTCTATGATCATGGTCATACAACGGTAAATTTAACTAAGACATCATACCTGTCTCTATGGCTCCTTGGGTTGGTGGCCCTGTGGTGATCATGCTGAAGGCTTGTCCCGAGTTCTGCTTGCCCCTTAGATATCTAATAGCTGCTGGCAGACGTGGTGCTCCTCCTCCTAGTGCTGGTAATGCTACTCCCTGCATATGCTGTTGTCTAGAAGAATAATCTCGAGCTTGGTGTTGATTTGACCCGCAAACCATACACAATCCCAACTTGCGATGATGATCCCTCTGAAAATGTTCATTCTTACCGCAATAATAATAAGTGGGTAATTCCCTCACTGGTTGTGGGGAAGCTCTAGGCTGCTGATGTGTCATGGGATGTCGTATGGGCCCTGTTGGTGTAGTCTTCGCTGATGTAACGGTCGAAACAGATCATCATTGTTGTGCCTTCTTATTTATGGCCTCTTGAGTCCTTGCTTCGGCCAATACTGCTGCCTGTGAGACTCGGGACTCGGAACTAGTGTGTCGCGAAAGCTCTATGCTCAATCCTCTACGGAATCTCTTGGCCTTCTCCAACTCTGTTGAAACTAATCTTGGAGCAAAATGACTCAACCGACTGAACTCGGCATCGTATTCATCAACTGTCATGCTTTCTTGTTCCAAGTGTAGGAACTGGTCATAAAGTGCGTCCTTGGCAGTGTCGAAGAAAAACTTTTTTATTGAACAACTCTTTGAATTCCTCCCATGTCTGATCAACTCCTAGACGTCTCTCATCTGCGGCCCACCAATCGTAAGCATTTTCTTCCAACTATAACTTACTACCGTCATCCATAGGTTTGCAGACAACTCCGAAGCCTTCAAGAGATTTTTCGTCTTAACCAGCCAATTGGTAATTCCAATGACGTCTTCAGTGCCTTTAAAGTATGGAGGATTCATGTTGCGGAACCCCTCGATAGTGCCTACAGAGGCTTGGGGTGCTCGGGTCAGTGATCTCTCCAAACTTCTCCTAATGGTCTCGTTCTGCTGCATCTCGGCCTGCACCAAGCCCTGGAGAATCTAGTCTGTAGAAGTCCCACCAGCCTGAGGTATGGGCTGCTGCGGAAGCATGTATGGCATCTGGGACACAAACTGTGGCCCGTACTGCGGAGAATATGGAGGATATGGATGGGGGTAGTGTGGAGGGTATTGAGGCAGATAATGTGGAGGCTACTGTAGTGGATATGATGGTGGATACTGTGAAGGCTGCTGTGGTGGATATGATGGTGGATACTGTAGAGGCTGTTGTGGTGGATATAATGGTGGATACTGTGGAGGCTGATGTGGTGGATATGATGGTGGATATGGAGGTGGATATTGAGGTGGATATGGGGATGGAATATGTGGTAGAAACTGAGGTGGATAGGGTGGCGGGGGTAGCAGGTACTCTTCTTGAGATACAGGGTTTTCGGGGCCTGTCTGTCCCACTTGGGGTGCCAGAGCTTGCTGCTGAGTAGTGGGTGGTGTCATCACAGGCTGCAATGATGGTCCGGATGGTGCTGGAGTGGTTGGGGACATGGTTGGGGGTGGCTGATCCGCTGGTCCTTCTGGAGTGGTTGAATCCCCAACAGTAATAGCGAGAAGGGTAAGGCGACCACTACGAAGATTCATCCTATTGGCACGAAAACAAAGATCACGTTAGGACAAGATCAAGCTAGATGCAAGATAAGCATTCAAACGAGAATCCAAAATTTTGAAATCAAGAAAGGTGATTAAGCATGTGGATGAGATTCCTAAACTCTATTCCTATATGCAGGCTTGCTTGGTACGGTAAAGTAACCAAACAATTTATCTCGACCTGCATGGGCCACCACAAAAACATGTAACACTCTAGTCCCAATATGTAGGACTAGGAATACGTACATGTCAGCTATATGTATACGCAAACTAATCCAATATATGGAATATACGCATACACACATAAGCTGTAATAAAATCGCTCCAGCTCGTAACAATATATCAAGGTCAAAGGCAACATTTATATCTCATCCACAATGACAAATAAGAGAAATAACAAACCAAAAGTCTCAACTGAATAATAAAAAGAAATATCTGTCGGGCGAAAACAAATCCACTACCGAGCTACGAAAAGAAATAAACTGAAATGAATACGAAAAAGAGTCTCAAATATATAAGTCCATCAACTAAGAGAAAAATCAGATAGGCTCCGTAGGCGAGACCTCCTCAGCTGCAAATGGAGAGTCTAGTCCGGAACCGTACTTCTCGGGATACTGCTCGTCGTCGATACCTGGAGAGATCACTATGTCCTCAGAGAGACGTAAGAAGATACAGGAAGAACATGCTAATATGAACTGTCAGAATAATAATAATATGCAAAAGACTCTCCTAGACACAAATATGCAAAGAAGATTCTAATCGTCTATTGTGCAATTTAGAGGACAACTTTCATGCGCATGGGTGGGATTTAGGCTAAGTGTACGTAACTGGCATCTAGTCATCCCTATCCAGCCGTAACGTCCAAAACGTCAGAGGGTATCTGCAAATATATCTTGCCACAGTTCCTTTCAAAAACTATGGTTTACCTATTTGGCTTCTCATATGCACTAGTGACTGTCCTCCCCTAATGTTTCCCACACTGACCAAGTCATATCCTTAACTCGTCCAGTTTTGCAACTGCTTGAGTCTCTATACCCTAGTCATAGCAGTTATGATCATCTATTCGTCACACGACTTCTTACATAGAGATGGCCAGTCAATATGCAAGTCGTACCCCTAGCAACATGTCTCAAACCGTGTGGTGTAAGTGTCATGGCCAATAGATATATAAGGATATCCCATAATAAGAAGGTAGTCCGCTAAAACTAAGTCAACATGCATCAAATAAAATAAAGCAACGGAAAAACGACTAATAGAGTCGCCTGCACCCAAGTGTGGCTTGGCCGCACAGTTTATAACAAATAAAACAAAAATATGAAACAAAGTAAATAATACTGAAAATAAATAATATGACAGTAAATATAGCAAGGTATACTTGCCTGGGGGTTGGAAGGTGTTTTGACGACGTCTAGTAGATGAAATCGACAAGTGAGAAGAAGCTACAAGAGTAGAACCTCCGCAAACGTTCCCGGATGTTGAAACAAATATCAAAATGTTCCCGATATAAAAGATATATCTAGGAAACGCCTGTCCCAAAGTCCAATTCCGGAACAGGGGCAAAATCGTCATTTTGGGTCAAAACGATGTCCGCCGTTGGACCCGTTTTGTACCAAAATGCGTGCCAGAACCTATGGTCTCTAAAATCATCAAACTATATGTCTACAGATCTAATTTTTTGATATGAACTCAATGGTATGTTCAATTTTGGATTCCGAGGAGCCGTGCACGATATCATCCGTTGAATCGGATCGTAGGGCCCGCAAAATGGCGACCCGATCAACTGTCTCAGAATCGGACCAAACTTGGCTCACAGGACCTGAAAAATAATTCGAGTCCAATGGCGTAAGATTTGTCGCGATTTGACAAGTGTGCACAAAGTAATTGGAAAATTTCAAAAAAGGCCGATACGGCATTCTTCGACGGATACGGGTCAAATTCGTTGCGCACACGCGACCAATTTGAATTTCGTCAAAGCCCACACGTCCACAAAGTCGATACACACCTTTCGATGTCTTCAGTTTATGGCGGGGTCATCCGGTTTGTTGGGACGGACCTCGTATCGAAGATTTTTTGAGTTTTTAAAACTAATTTTTTGGGATTTTTAAACTGATTTAACTTGGAATTTATTAGAGAAATAAGAAATCTCATTAAAGGGTTTTAATCTCGATTATATTGACTACAGCTCTCTTCATATAAATTTTAAAATATTTTAAAACCTGGAAATTTTTTGTCTTCCAAAATAGGGTTTCAGTCATAAAAACTGTCAAAATTTGAGGACGAGATATGTGGGTTTCCGTGATTTTTAACTCAATTTTTTGATACTAGATTAAATTGTTTGATCAAAACTATCCAAAGGTGATGGAAAACGGCCAGGTTGGGAACGTACCAGGGAAATCGGATCGAAAAAGGTCCTACGGAGGTTGAGAATTTTCGACGCGATGTCGGGCTCCTGGTTACTGTTGCCCTGCTGTTACTGCGACTGCTTCTGGTGCGGCGCGTTGCGGCGTCGACCGACGGTGGTCCGACCTGTGGTAAGGTGGAACGCAGTGGTCGTCGGAGGTAGCAAGCTATCGTACGGGGCGGGGGTAAGTCGGTGAAGCTCACAGGAGTTGGGGGGTCGACTGTTGGTAGAAGAAAGGGAAATTTTGAAGTTCAATATATATAGGTTCTCTGTCGAATATCTCATCGATTTAGATTAGGATTTAAACTGGGATTTGATATAATCCGTAGAATCTAGTTTAAGGTTCACGTAGAAAAAGATTTGATGAGGATTGTGATTTAATTGGAAGAGAATCTTATTTGGATTTGGATTACGAAAGATTTGGGAGGATTGGTTTTAAATCCATCGAGTTATTCTTTAAAAATTTGAATGAGCTTCTGTACTCGGGCTCAGCTTCTGTTGAGGAAGATGACACTGTACACTTTGTCTTATTCTTTTTTTTAACCCCATTAGCTTTTAACCCCATTAGCTTATATATATATATATATATATATATATATATATATATATATATATATATATATATATATATATATATATATATATATATATATATATATATATATTTTATATATATATATATATATACATATAAAAAAAAAAATATATATATATATATATATATACATATATATATATTTATCTATATATATATATTTTATATATATATATATATATATATTATATATATATATATATATATATATATATATATATATATATATATATATATATTAGTAAACAAAAATATATATATAATATATATATATATTTATATATATATATATATATATATATATATATATATATATATATATATATATATATATATATATAATATATATATATATATATATATATATATATATATATATTAGTAAACAAATAAAGTACCCCAAAAAAGGTCAAAATTTTTAAAAGAAAATATATATAAAATATCAAAATTTATAAATATAGAGTGGACTACTTATAACATTATATACCAAAACATAACCATCTATATATATATATACATACCTTAGCACAAAAAATATTAGAATAATTTAGAAAAACTATTATAAATATATTTTATCTACGAAGGAGTATCTGTAATTTATTATATAGGCAATATTCTTTATCTTTAATCAATAAAATACTTGAAAAAATATCTAACCCTAATAATATATATATATAAATAATTATTTCGTAAATATTTGTAAAATGAAATTTTATACATACATTTTTTTTGTAAAAAGATCTATTATTATTATTATACAACAAAATAATAAATCAAGTTACAAATCATTTTAAAATATCAAAATTTCAATTCAAGACAAAATAAAAAATTCACAAAAAATTGGGGGTTTTACCGAGCGGCACACCATTGACATGTGCGTAGTAGGCTCGAAATGGTTAAAATCATATATTGGATCAAATGATTTGGATCGGAGTGGGACCATTATTGCTATTGGAAAGCTATTCAAATTTTACGGTAGAGACTAAAATGACTATTTTACCCCTAAAGTTGTACAGAAAAAATATAGCATAAGAAAATATGTTTGGATGTAACATGATATATCAAACTGAAGGTGGACTCGTCTAAAAACGATGATGGGACTAGATTTGAGAAATTGATAATTATTGTGCTGCAAAAATCAAAGCTACAAAAAAGTACCTCTATAGTCATAATTAAAATAAAATATGATTTAATAAATAAAAATCATAAAAAATAAATAAATAATAATTTCTAAAAATTAGGGTGCTTACAAAACGGCATACAAACTAGAAATGGAAATAAGTACTTCATCATATTCGTTGATGATAATACTCGATATTGCTATTATCTTATGAAATCAAAAGATGAGACAATAGATATGTTCAAGCAATATAAAATTGAAATAGAAAATCAACTTAATCAAAAGATTAAAGTTCTCAAAATTAACAAAGGTGGTGAATATGAAGCACCCTTTGCAAGAATTTGTGCAAAACATAGAATTATTCACCAAACCATTGTACCATATTCACCACAATCTAATGGTATTGCGAACGAAAAAATCGTACAATTAAATAAATGATGAAATTTTTATTGTTAAGTTCAGGTCTACCAGATAACTTATGGGAAGAAGCTATACTTACAACTAATTACCTTTTAAATAAGGTGCCCCACAAAAAAAATATAGGACTCCATATGAATTATGGAAAGGAAAGAAACCTTCCTATAAATACCTCAAAGTGTGGGAATTTCTTACAAAAGTAGAAATTCCTTTGCCTAAAAAGCTCAAGATAGGTCCTAAGACCTTTGACGACATATTTATAGGATATGCTGAAAATAGTTCTGTTATTGGTTTCTCGTACATAAGTCAAATATTCTGAAGATATGTACAATTATTGAATCGAGGAATGCCTCCTTCTTTCAGAATATCTTTCCATGCAAGAAGCTACATGAAAGAGAAAGACTAAAAAGAAATCATGATGATATTAGATATAATAGTCAAAAGGATGCCGATAATGAATTTACAGATAAGGAAGATGAGTCTAGACGTTGTAAGAGGTCTAGAACATCGAAGTCCTTTGGACCTGAATTTCTAACCTTTATGTTAGAAAACGAGCCTCAAATTTTCAAAGAAGCAACGTCTACCCCAGAGACACCACTTTGGAAAGGAGCTATCAATAGTGAAATAGAGTCCATTATGCAAAACCATACATGAAAACTAGTTGATCTCCCTCCAAGACATAAGCCATTAGGCTGCAAATGGTATTCAAGAGGAAGATGAAAGCTGATGGAGTTATTAGTAAATATAAAAGCAATAATGGTGGTCAAAGGATATAATAAAAAATAAGGAATTAATTATTTGATACATATTCAATAGTAACAAGGATAATATCAATTTGGATGTTAATTACAATTGCAGCATTGCACAATCTTGAAATACATCAAATGGACGTAAAGACTGTCTTTCTCAATGGTGACTTGGAAGAAGAAATCTACATGAATCAACAAAAAGGATTCATAGTAGCAGGTAAAGAAAGAAAGGTGTGTAAATTAGTTAAGTCACTATATGGACTTAAACAAACACCTAAACAAGACATCAAAAGTTTAACAATGTTATGATGTCAAATGGATTCAAGATTAATAAGTATGATAAATAGTGTATTCTAAAAACACACAAACTGGATATGTGATTATACGTCTATATATAGATGATATGCTAATAATAGGCAGTAACAATAACATGGTCCAGGACACAAAGAAGATCTTAATCAAAAACTTTGATATCAAAGATCTAAGAGTAGAATATGTTATATTAGGAATTAAGATTTCTAAAAATCGAGATGGGCTGATATTATCTCAATCTTATTACATTGAGAAGATTTTAGAAAAATATAATCAAAACGATAATAATTTTGCAAAAATTTAGTAGATTTACATCTTCATTTAATGCATAATACCAAAAAAAGTATTTCATAAGTGGAATATTCTCGTATAATCGGGAGCCTAATGTATGTCATGAATTGTACGCGACCGGATATAGCTCAATCAGTTAACAAACTGAGCAGATATACAAGTAATCTAGGAGAAAACCACTGAAAGGCTCTTATTAGAGTACTTGGATATCTAAGATATATTATAGATTATGGATTGTACTATACTAAATATCTAGCTGTACTCGAAGGATACAGTGTTGCAAATTAGATATCTGATATTAAAGACTCGAAATTCACAAGTGGATATGTCTTTACACTTGGAGGCGTAGCAATATCGTTAAAGCCCTTAAAACAAACGTGTATAGCCAGATCAACTATGAAATATGATTTTATAGCTGTGGATAAAACAAGTGAAGAAACTCGTACCAACAATTTGTATACATTGTGATAGTCAATCTGCTATAGGTAGGAAACAAAGTCATATTTATAATGGTAAATCAAGACACATTCGAAGATGTCACAACATCCTTAGACAACTTCTCTCTAATGGCACAATCTCGATTGATTATGTAAAATCAAAAAAAACCTTTACGGATCCACTAACTAAAGTTTTGACAAGAGAGCAAGTATATAAGTTATCGAAGGGAATGGGCTTGAAGCCTATGATAAAAGATATTACATAAAGGAAAACCTAACCTAGTTGACTGGAGATCCCAAGCTCTACGTTCAAAGGGACAACCTAATTACGTAAACTTCTTAAATGACGCTGACGAGTATTTAAATACTCTTCCCATTCTCTAGGATAACAAATAATAGTATCGCTTGCAAAAAACATTAGGGTAAGCATTGCTTTTAATGATTTCTATGACCTGAAGTTCAAGTAGAGTATAGCAGGATACTCTTATTAGAAAGTCACCTATATGAGTGTAGACGTGGGGTCGCTTCTATGAGAATTAGAAAGCTGGATTCTCAAAGAACACTTAAGAAACCAAGTAAATGTCCAGGGCCAAAATGAATATATAAATAGAAGCAATCTTGGCCGAAAAAGAATTATGTGATATTTGTTAACTCAAGTTTACAACAATAGCTTAATATTTCAAGACATCGTGTTCATTGGTTAGCCAGTAAACACGATAAATATTCATAAGGGAATGTTCAAGGCCAAATGCTACCTATCATGCTACAATAACTTTTCAAATGATCTGTCTATATATATCTGTATTATGTTAGCATCGTGTCTGTATTTAGTTTGTATTGTGCACAGTCAAATATTCATTTATGTGGGTATTATTAGAAAAATGAATATAATTTTGACTTGGATGATTCATTAAAAATAAATGTTTTATTAAAGTTCCAATATGTGTCTTCTATTTGAATTAAATGAATCAATTGAAAAGGTGTGTCCCTTCCAAGTAATGTGTCGACTCACATTTGTGTCCCTCTGTTATTTATAAAAGCAGTAGTGTTAGATCAATTGACTTTACTCATTCATACAATAAGCATTATGTCCAAGAGAGAGATAGTATTAACATTGCTTCCTCCAGTTCCTGCAGTGTGAAGTGCTCATATCGAAGGAGAAGTACCGTTGTATCCTGAGAGACAAAGTAATCCCTAAACCGTAAGCACCTGTATGGGATGAATATTGACTTATGGACATTGAACAAAATTCGAGCCTCGGTCTCGGTTAGATCGTTTATTTATACTTTATTTTTAGATTCTAAAATACAAAGTTGGAATTACTACATACATAAACATCGTCCTTACAACATTTTTTTGATGTGTTTTCTATCAGTTCCTACTCGGCGTAGTATTGGTAAATCTATTGTTGTCGGTGTAGTATTGATAAATCTTTGGTAGTCACTAGTCTTTTTATATGGTTATTATAAAACCCACAATTTTTTGATTATTAATAAACAGGTTTTATAACGCTTTTTGCTATTAATGTTAGAGATGTGCATTATTATTATTATTATTGTAATTTCTTTTAGCCCATCATTAAAGCCCTTTTCACTAGCCCACAACCCAGGCCCATTACCTATCAGGTTTCGATCTCGCAACCTGAGCCCGCCACGCAAACCCAATTAACTACTACCATTAACCCACTCTCCAGTCTTTTCTTCGATCCAATTTCTCAGCCGAAACTCATCCCCATGTAACCTTCATCTCTCCCCCTTCACGTATCAAAAACATCTCTCCCCCTCACAAAACCTACAGAACATCTCTCCCTTACCACCTTCATAAACCTCCTCCATCTTCCTCTACACTTTCCCTCTCCCAAATTGGAGCACACCCCGACGCATCCTGCGACGTCCCGAGCGCATTGACACCCCACTCGGTGCGTTTTCATCAGCCGTCGACCGACCGACCCCGCCGACCGGCCGACCCTGTCGACCAGCCAGCAGCCCCACCGGCTCACGCGCACCTCCGTGCACGACAGCCCCTGCACGACAGCACCAGCACCCGTGCGCGCCGTCTCCCGGCCGCACCAGCACATTCCCGCGCCCGCGTGCGTCCCGTTCAGCGTGTCCCGTGGACGTGTGTCTGTGTTTCGTCGCCCTTGCGTGACCCGAGTCCGAGGCCTCCCCTCGGTACTCCTTCAACAACCCTTCGGCAAGCCCGGAACCGTCTGTTATTTCCAGAATGCAAAACCCCTTTTTGTTTTGATCCGGAATTGACAAAATAAAGCTCTGTCAATTCCGAAATAGATAGTTAGTTTCCTATTTATGACCATATGACTTGTAATAGAACTTAATTAAATAATGTGATGGTTAGATTACTATTAGTAATAATTATGTCGTATTATAAATTGTTATAGTAATTTATAGGTTATTAGATTTAAGGGTTAATGTTAAATGGTTAACTAAGTGTTTAATTACGATTATCATAGTAATTGTGTTATTTTAGATTTAAGAGTATTAATAATATTATTGCCATTAATTTTACGTTAATAAAATATTAAGTTAGTTTCAATATAGTTTCATATCAAAAGTTTATTATTAATATAAGAAATAGTAATTTTAAGCTAAAGTCCATTTATTACTATTTGGGATAAAATATTATTATCTTCCAAAATTGTTTTCTCTTACCAAAAAAGATTTTTAGGTAATAAAAGCTAATTACTTCTCCGTAGAAAATCTTTAAGTTATTCATATAATTAAATGATTTCATATTAATTATTAATATAAAATATTTTCATAATAAAATTGTTAAATTCTTTAGTAAGCTTTTATTGTATTAAAAATAAGGGTTTTAGACGATTTTTAATAAGAGTCTTAAATATGTTTCTATAAACCTTAGGTTTTACTAAATAAATGATTTTCATAATTTTACTGCTAAAATAGTTTTTCTTATTATTTAAAAATAAAAATTAAAATATTTTGTTTAGTTTATGTAAATAAAATACTATTAATTTCAAAGTATATCCAAGTATTTTATATAAGTAATTCTAACTATAATATTATTTTACGAAAAATCCGTTATTAATTTACTAATAAATAAAATATAGTATTTTTTGCATCATTATAAAGGTAGTAGTTTCACTAAGAAAAACATTTTTCCTAATATAGTTTTCCTGCATTATTTATAAAATAATAGCTTTATTAGAAAATTATTTTTACCAAATATTATTATACGTAGTTTTAAGTATTAAATAATTATAGATTCATTTCTCTAAAAATATTTTTATAACTAAACGATTATTATTATAATTATTGGCGTATTTAGTTAAACCCTTGGAATGATTTCTAAATGGAGTATTAAACTAATGTAGGTTCAGGTTCCGGACCTTAGCCCGAACACTTTCATGTCGTCACCTACAACACCAGGAACACCAAGGCAAATTTTATACTATTCATGTTTGTGTTTTATTTAATAATTAAATGTACTGACACCAATAGGACTATAAATATTGTATCGATACTGATTCATGGGGTCCCTCTCGGACCCCTAAATTGATTGTTTGATTGACTCATTGACTCGGGGATTGGGGGAGTAGTATAGCAACTGTGACCAAAGCCATATTACTAATATTGCCTCTCTCGCGCTAACCCCTATTGCACAGGGGGTTGAGCCGTATCGTATACTAGCATTTGGCTAAATTGTTAGTATACACATTGAATCTACCAGCCGATTACAGATCTGCTATACACTCAAATCACTATTGAATCATTATAGATTGCAATATTGTAGCTCTTGAGATTTTATTGCCCTGTTGTCTTCTTTATTATTATCTAGAAAAATATAATAATGCTTTTAAACTATCCTTGCATTATTTATTATTATTTAGAATACTGGATGCAGATATATATATTCTTGCTCCCCTCCTGATTGGAGAACAATATTTACGTGATTGCGAAGACGAGGAGCTCGCATTCAGTTCCTACTTACGGACCCGATCCGAGTTCCGAAGAGGTAGCTGAAACTGACCAGGGAGCCCAGGACTTCTAGTTGTGCCCGTTGCTTAGTTTTTCTATTTTCAGGCTGTAATAAAGAACAATTGTAATAACCAAATGCTTTATTTGCTTGTATGTTTGTTTCACCTAGACATTTAGCTTTCATTTAAAAATTTAAATAAATATTGTTTTATTCTCGTATTTTAGAATTATCTGCTTGTGTTACTACTTCTTGATACAACTTGCTGCCGCCGTTACACAACGGTATAGGCTGGGCATGATTCGACTAGACCCAGTATATTAGGATCGGGTCGTGTCATATTTTCAGTGGTGGCCCATACAGGCCAGTTCTACGATATTGGTCTAGTCAACTTAGTCTAGACAAATATGCAGTCCAACAATCTGACCTTAGATTTAAGAATGACTTTAGGATGCCTTACTCTAGAAATAACTAGAACACTTAGACTATTTTTACCCTGTCACAACATATGGCCGAAATGATTTATTTTATAAAATATATTTTTGCTTGGTTATAGTTTCGTAGTTTACCTTGCTTATAACTCATCACAGCATAGGCCGATTGTATGATGGTATATTTTACTGCCTATAGTATTTTCTAGATTTTATGTATCTTTTAGTATCCCATGGCTTTCGAGAGTTATTTTCCTCCATATCTTTATCAGACTCTATCATCCCATAGGATCTATACTCTTTTGCTATTTATGAATTCAGGTTAGATTTTTCAATTCTCCTTAGCAAACCTAATAAACTCTTATCTACCCAAAGTATTTCTACGACTAGTATATCCAACCATTTGCCTTGACCTTATTTTCAAATGACTTTCTCAGAACCAATTCCGAACCAAATTCTTCTGAAACCATAAAGCCCCAAGGTTAAATATTACCAAAAGAATTGGTTCAACTTAGCTAGTTCACGAATCTTCCAAAGGAATTATTTTCCAAAAATAATTCCAATATTGATTATTATTTTCTAAGTTATTCCAAGGACCGGGAATATTTTCATTTGTTGACTTCCTCCACTCAACTTGAAACCTTAATCTCTCTAGGAAACTTCTTGATCAACTCAAGGCCTATAAAGCTTCTAAACTCAATTCTTGAGTATCATGAAGCAGTAATAGTCAGAGAATTGATTCTATTCTATTATTGAATTTCCTTTAGTCATTGGAAAACTTTTGAATTGTTGAGCTATTCGTTTGAAATTCACATGAAAAAATTTAAGAAAATATTCAATGACCTAATATGGCTTTGCACATGTGCGTTGCAGCCATTTATCTGAATTATAGAAACTGCGAGTTTACTGCAGCCAGATGTGCACTGGCGAGGCATAGACTCTAAGTTGAAGTGATTTCAGATGTTCATAGGTTTTCGGATATTATTGAGACTATGTCCTAAATGTATCATGTTTGTCTCCTATATTGTTCATCTATAAAATGGATAAAGTTGATAGACTACTCGGTAACCTATCATTATTCAAGTTATGGAGCCAAAAAATTCACTGCAGCCAGGTGCACTCTGACGAGACATGAATTTGAGGCAAAGTGACTTCGGATATATTTGGTTTCTGAATATTATTAAGACTATATCCATACTATGGTTGTCTTTTTAGCACCATCAAATTATTCTGACTTTTGTCCGATTAGAGGATTTGCATTTCTGGCGGTTGTCTCCATTTTCAGAAATCTCTTATCACAGCCAGAAAGAACAGATTTCCTATGAAATTCTACTTGATTTTTCTAGAACTTATTTGGACCATATTAATCTCTATTGGCTCAATCTCTTTCAAGGTTCAATTTTAGTGTGTTGCATATATTTTATGGATAATTATATATTTTTGTAGCTATATATATAGTTCGTGATAGTTATATATGAAAAAAACCTAGATAGTTACCTAGCAACCTTATTATATTATTCTGGTAAGAGCATCCTTAGAGGATCAATATTTTTCCAATGAGATTAGATAGCTAAGGGTAGAAAAGGGTTGTATGACGAGGCACATGGTAAGCAAGTTAGTCTGGAGAAAATTATAAATTATGGTTCATTTAGGATAGAATCATTAGTGTTACATACTAGTGCTTGGGTATTATATTTGAACGAATGAAGAAATGTGATAATTTTGAATTTTATGATTAAGAGAAGAAGTTATATGGCTGGATGAGAGAAGCCATAGGTAATCAAAGGTTAGTGATGGAAGACTAGGATTTGATAAGATTTTTTTCACAGAAGGAGTAAGAGTGGGATTATAAGGATCAAGTTGAGAAACACTCAAATGAATTAATTTTTGAAGATTATTCTACATAAAGAATGGATATAATCCATAGAGGGATTATTCATGAGCGAAAGAAGGAAGGATTCCAAGAAAAGATAGTAGTATCAAGTAGTAGTAAGGAATTGAGACAAAAGCATTAACATGCAAGTAAAGGAGCAATTGGGTTTGAAAATTTTGTTGAAAGACAATCAAATGGACTCGTATTAGTTATAGTGCATTGGCAGCTATTTTAGTTCTCTGTAGATACTGAAAGTTTAGCTAGTTTACCAAGTTAGAGATTGGTTATACACGGGATGTTAAGAAGAAGATTATCTTGTAAGTTTCCTTCATATCCTATCTTAAAACGCCTTTTGACCCTTGAAATAATGATTCGATATCCTTTCTACCACCATTTGATCATCACTCAGTCCACAATGGAAGCTATTATCCAATTATATTTCTACCATAACTATATTATTCTAATTATCTTCACTATCATATATCATACAATTGTTATTTTTTCAGAGTCGCAAATCCTTATACTCTCCTTCCAATTTGATTTGATATTTTTATATTGTCCCTATTTTAGTAGATTCCATTA
Source organism: Iris pallida (assembly GCA_029216955.1). Taxonomy (NCBI): domain Eukaryota; kingdom Viridiplantae; phylum Streptophyta; class Magnoliopsida; order Asparagales; family Iridaceae; genus Iris; species Iris pallida. The sequence goes on along the minus strand of JANAVB010033216.1, from coordinate 3,132,391 downwards.
TTTTCTGCCTTCTCAACAAACTATTGATGTTATTTTCTTTCTTTCCTCCTCTATTCATGGAACATCATTTGATTTTCATCCTATTTTTGTGTAATCATTTGATTATATTTAATCGTGCCTATATTTTACACCTACCTAAAAGGACTTTTGATCGCAACAAATTTTAATTCTCTCACTGATCATGTCTAGATAATTCTAATTTTGCTCATATTTCGAATGTATTCTTAAACATGTTTAGGTTTGATCGTATCTTGATCATACCTGTAATTTATCGTGTTTGCCAAGAATTTCGACTATGCTTCGAACTTGATCATGCCTAAATGCTTCGAGTCTATCCTAATTGTGCCAAATCATGTTCTGATCGTGATTAGACTTTGATTAACATGTCTAAATTTTTTTGTACCCTGCTTAAGTTTTAAATTGGTCATACTATTTTTGTATTTCTAATCGTGTCGAACCATATCGATTCTATTTTGATTGTGTCTAAAGCTTGACTTTAATCATGCCTTGCTGATCGTGGCTAGATAATTTATTCTCCTAGTCATGACTATATTCGACCTTATGTCTAAACTTAACTGGTCAATTTTCAAATTTTCCTTATCGGATTTTCTTAACCATGTCTATCGTGCCATTGAAATTTCGAGGACAAAATTTTTCTAAGGCGAAAAGGTTGTAAAATCCACAATTTTTGGATTATTAATAAATAGGTTTTTATAACACTTTTGGCTATTAATGTTAGAGATGTGCATTATTATTATTATTATTGTTATTTCTTTTCGCCCGTCATTAAAACCCTTTCCCGCAACCGAGGCCCATTAGCTATCGGTTTCGACTCGCTACCCGAACCCGCTACCCAAAACAATTAACTTACTACCTTAACCCATTCCCCAAACTTTCCCAGAACCACTTTCTCAGCCAGAACTCATCCCTACATAACCCTCATCTCTCCCCTTCACGTAATAACTTCAGAAACATCTCTCATTCACAGAAATCCACAGAATATCTTTCCATCACCACTTCATAAACCTCCTCCATCTTCCTCTACACATCCCCTTTCCTAAATCAGAGCATACCGACGCATCCCGCGACGTCCCGAGCGCATCAACACCCCACTCGATGTGTTTCTGTTGCAGTCGATCGACGACCCCGTCGACCGGCCAGCAGCCCCGCCGGTACGTGCACGACAGCCCCCGCACGACAGCGATAGCACCCGTGCATGCCGTCTCCCGGCAGCACCAGCACGTTTCTGCGCCCGCGTGCGTCCCGCGTACGTGTGCGTCCCATTCCGCGTTTCCATGCACGTGCGTCTGGGTTCCGTCACCCTTATACGACCCGAGTCTGAGGCCCCCCTCGGTACTCCTTCAACAGCCTTTCGGTAAGTCCGGAACCCTATGTTATTTTTCAGAATGCAAAACCCCTTTCTGTTCCGACCGGAATTGACAGAATAAAGCTCTGTCAATTCCGAGATAGATAGTTAGTTTCCTATTTATGACCATATGACTTGTAATAGAACTTAATTAATTAATATGATGGTTAGATTATTACTAGTAATAATTATGCCGTATTACAAATTGTTATAGTAATTTATAGGTTATTAGATTTAAGGGTTAATGTTAAATGGTTTAACTAAGTGTTTAATTAAGATTATCGCAGTATCGCATTATTTTAGATTAAGAGTATTAATAATATTATTGCCATTAATTTTATGTTAATAACAAAATAGTTTCATATCAAAAGTCTATTATTAATATAGGAAGTAGTGTTTTTAAGCTAAAATCCATTTATTACTATTTTGGGATAAAATATTATTTATCTTCCAAAATGGTTTTTCTTGCCAAAAAGGATTTTTAGGTAATTAAAGCTAGTTACTTCTCCGTAGAAAATATTTAAGTTACTCATATAATTAAATAATTTCTTACTAATTATTAATATAAAATATTTTCGTAATAAAATCATTAAATCTTTAGTAAGCTTTTATATATTAAAAATAAGGGTTTTAGACAATTTTTAATAAGAGTCAAATATGTTTCTATAAACCTTAGGTTTTACTAAATAAATAATTTTCATAATTTTACTATTAAAATAGTTTTTCTTATTTAAAAATATATTAAAATATTTTTTTAGTTTATGTAAATAAAATAATATTTAATTTTAAAGTATTTTCAAGTATTTATATAAGTAATTCTAACTATAATATTAGTTTACGAAAAATCGTATTATTACTAATAAATAAAATGTAGTATTTTCTGCATCATTATAAAGGTAGTAGTTTTACTAAGAAAAACATTTTGCCAAATATAGTTTTCCCGCATTATTTATAAAATAATAGCTTTATTAGAAATTGTTTTACCAAATATTATTATACGTGGTTTAAAGTATTAAATACTTATAGCTTTGTTTCTCTAAAAATATTTTTATAACTAAACGATTGTTATTATAGTTATTGTCATATTTAGTTAAACCCTTGGAATGATTTCTAAGACGGAGTATTAACTTAATGTAGGTTCAGATCCTGGACCTTAGCCCGACTTTTCCTGTCAGCATCAGGATACCAAGGCAAGTTTCATACTATTCATGTTCGTATTTTATTTAATAATTAAATGTACTATATCAATAGGATTATAAATATTGTATCAACACTGATTCAAGGGGTCCCTCTCGGACCCCAAATTGATTGCTTGATTGACTCAGTGACTCGGAGATTGGGAGAGTATTATAGCAACTATGACCAAAGACATGTTACTAATATTGCCTCTCTCGCGCTAACCCCTATTGTACAAGATATTGAGCAATATCGTATATAGCATTTGGCCAAAATATTAGTATACTCATTGAATCGACCAGCCAGTAACAATCTGCGATATACTCAAATCACTATTGAATTATTGTAGATTTCAACATTGTAGCTCTTGAGATTTTATTGCCCTGTTGTCTTCTTACTATTATCTAGAAAAATATAATGTTTTAAACTGCCATTGCATCATTTATTATTATTTAGAATACTGGTTGTGGATATATATTCTTGCTCCCCTCCAGGCTGGAGACTAATATTTTAGGTGATTGTGAAGACAAGGAGCTCGCATTTAGTTCCTACTATGGACTCGATCCGAGTCTGAAGAGGTAGCTGAACCTGACCAGGGAGCCCAGGACTTCTAGTTGTGCCCGTTGCTTAATTTTTCTATTTTCAGGCTGTAATAAAGAACAATTGTAATAACCAAATGCTTTATTTGCTCGTGTGTTTGTTTCATCTAGACATTTAGCTTTAATTTAAAAGTTCAAAAAAATGTTGTTTTATTCTCATATTTTAGAATTAGTGTTTGTGTTACTACTACTTGATACAGCTTACTGCCGCTGTCACGAACGGTGCAGGCTGGGCATGATCCGACTAGACTCATATATTGGGATCAGTTTGTGACAGTTATAGCAATCGGTTTTGTGATGTGTTCTATCTTTCCTACTAGTGTAGTATTGGTGAATCTATGATTTTCACTAGTCTTCCTAATTCATAGTTAGTAGCACTATTAGTTGCGTAAGTGTTTCTAAGCATTTTCTATTAGTTATCAGCAGTTTTTAATAGCAATTCCAAGGGATTTTTACTGCCCAATTATAAGAGTCGCACATATAGCATTATATAGCAACTTTTAGCATATGGTTTTTAGTTGTAGAGTTCTTGGATATTCTATGTTTGTTTGGGTTCATACCGAACCACCCCTCTTGCACTCTTGTCAATGTAGATATTCTCATTATCTGATCATTATCATATATATATATATTCTATATATAACTATATATATATATATATATATATATATTAGATATATTATATATATATATATGAATATATATATATATATATATATATATATATATATATAATATATATATATATATATATATTTTATATATATATATATATATATTTCATATATATAGATATATATATATATATATATAAATATATATATAAAAAAAAAAAAATATATAGAATATATATATATATATATATATATATATATCTATATATAGATATATATTAATATATAATTATATATATATATTATATATATATATGAAAATATATATATATCTATATTATATATAATATATATATATATATTATATATATATATAATATATATATTTCAATGATAGACGCCTGAAGATCAATATTATTGAATATATGTCGAGAAACCTATACATTCAATAATATTGATCTTCAAGGCGTCTATCATTGAAATATATATATATTATATATATATATATTATATATCTATATATATATATATATATATATAGAAAGAAGGTAATTATGGCGAACACTCCCACCGGGGGTCGAACTCCTAACGACTCGGGCCGCATGCATCTCTCTTAACCACTAGTTATATATATATATATATTATATATATATATATATATATATATATATATATAAGGATGGATCTGCATCCCCTTACTTTTGCATCCCCCATGCATCCCCTCTTTCACATTCATTGGAATATTTAAGTCATCTAATCTTAACCGTTGATTTTTAACGTTAAGATTAGATGGCTTAACAAGTTCTAACAGTTGTTATCATGGGGATGCAAAAGTGAGGGGATGCGGATCCCCCTCTACATATATATATTTTTTTCAAACGAGCATTTTATTGAAACTAGAGTAGTAGCTCATGAAGAGCATTACAGACATGTACTGGGCCAAAGACAAAAGGGCCCAATACAACAGGTACAAAAAGTAAACATAAAATTACACCCATTAAAAGTTCAAACAAGTCGACTGTTGGCCGGTGTGGGCACGAGGCCCTGGGTTTGTACTTCTTACTGCTTCTTCTTCTTTTTTTTGAAACAAATTCGAAAAGAATTCGAATTTCGAAAATCAAACTGAGCGACGGTCGTGGGCACTGGGCCCAAGGGGGGAGGCTTTCCCACTGCACGAGCAGGGGCCCGCTAACCAATGCAGCGCGTGCGAGGAAGGCGCGCAGCCAGGGGAGGGGAGGGGCCGGGGCCAGCGCGGCTCCCACGCGAACCGGAGCAGACGGGGCTCCGACGAGGGGCCGTCGAGCGCGGGGGCGAGAGAGGAGGTTCGACGACCAGAGGAGCGCAAAAGGGGCGATCCCGGGGGCGGCTGAGGGAGGCAGAGGGGTGGGAGGGTTTCGGCCGCCGTCGGGCAGAGCGGGGGGGGGGGGGCGGCCGGCCAAGAGAGGGGGGTCTTACCCCCGGCTAGGGTGGTTCTCCGGCAGGTAACGGAGAGAGCGCCGGAGGCCTCCGCTAATGGCGAGGCGAGGAGGGGACCGCGCGACGCAGTGGGCGAGCGCTGGCCGGCGCCGGTGATAGCGCTGCCACGCGAGCCCACGAAGGAGGGAAAGGGGAGATCACCACCGCCGACGAGTGAGGGGTTTCCGGCAACAGGGAGAGGGCGGACCGCCATGGGGACAACGCGGTGGGGGGACCGGCGCTGGAGGGCAGGGCCGCCGGGAGATGCAGCCGGGGGGCTGACGGAGGACGGAGGAAGGGCGAAAATGCCTGGAAGGGCCACTATCTGGCCGCCAGGGAAGAAAGAGGGGGGGCCACTTCCTGGCCGCCGGTTGCAGGAGGGGACGGATGGCCGACCATCGCCGGGAAAAAGCAGAGGGCGGGGGCCAGCCCAGGTCCGCCGGAGGGCACAGCCGGAGGGCAAATGGATGACGTTGCCGAGTTGGCCACCGCCGGGGGCGGGAGACCTCCTCCGATAGGGGAGCGGCGAGGGGGGGCACACCGGAGCGGAGAGGCGGCCTGGCGAAAGGCCCGAGAGGGGTGCGGCGAGGGGGAGACGCACCGGAGCGGAGGGAGGCTGGCCTGGTGGAAGGCCCGAGCCCGGTGGAGGGATGGCCGGGGGGGTCCGTGAGGGCAACCGAAGGGCTGGGCCGCCTACGCCGAGCCCGACGTCGCCTAGGGTGCGACGTGGCCGCGGAGAGACGACCTGGCTGAACCCGGACAGCCACGGTGGGGGGCCTCCCTGGCAGAGCCCGGACAACCACGGAGGGGTGGCCCAAGCGGGACTCGGCCGTCCAGTGGGGGAGGGGAAGCCTCCGGAGGGGAAACACCACGATGGGCGCCGCCGGGCCGAGCAGCCCGAACGGCCAGCCGAGCCACCAGACCCCCGGCGGGGAGGTGGACGGAGAGGCGAGGAGCGGGACAGAGCCTGCTTCCTGCGAGCCATGCCTCCTCCTCCTCCCTCCTCTACACACACACACACACACACAAAAATATATATATATATATATATATATATATATAATTATATATATAATAATATATATATATCGAGAAACCCATTACATTCAATAATATTGATCTTCAAGACGTCTATCATTGAAAACAATCCATTATTATGGTACTTGATGAATAAATAAAAGGGATATCTTAGCAAATGTTCCCATTACAAATATAAAAACTAGCATATATCCTCACTTTTTTTAAAAACTAGCAAATGCCCCCATTCCTTTGTATGCAACATTTAAAATTTTAAGATGAGCATAAATTTTGATTCTTTTACACATAATGGGGGCATTTGCTAGTTTTTAAATAAGTGAGGGTATATGCTAGTTTTCATATTTGTACTGAGGGTATTTGCTAGAATATAAATAAAATAACTCCATATCAAATTTTTATTGCAAGACATATATTGCAGAAATAGGAATTTAGCTCAAATCATGTTAATAACACCATTGCCTCTCTCATCATATTTGGGGTATGGACCATGGAGTATCCATTGCATATTATTTCTATTGAGACATCTACACGAATGTGTTTGACCAATTCCCACTTAGTTTTCGAGGGATCATTTAAAACAAATCCATATCAAACAGCTAATGAGGACTGGTTTTGTTAAGAATAATCTTGAAAAAGACAATACCAAATATTCATTTTTTCATGAACAAGACTCACCTACCCACTATGCATTCATGAATGGCTAATATTCCTTGTTACAAAAACTTAATATGATTTAAGTTTACGATACAAATAAATATAAGATATGTAAGGTGATATGGTTTAAGTTATCCATGTTTGTGAAGACGTGGCGAAGGATATGGTGTTAACCCAACAATATTCAAATAGATATGTATCCAATTGGAGAAGTTAAGGATGATGTATTCTTGGAGAAAGATCCTCAGAAATAGGCATTGGATCATGTACAAAGAATGAAAAGAAACCAGGTTCATGTCAAATATCTCTACAGATTTTATAGGGGTGACACACTAGAACATGTGTGCATGTGTACCTTCAGGTTACGAAATCATAAGTAGTTCACTGCAAACAGTCAAGTTATACTACAACTCAGAAAGTACAGCATTTGGTCATTTACTATAACTAAAAGTGAGTAAGTAAATGAAAAGACAATGTAGGGTGCATGAAAAAGTTATAGGTTTTACAAATTAGAGTGATTAGTTATTGAAGAAAATAATATCATGCTTTAGCGTATAATAAAGAGCTGACTGCCAGACCATTTGTCACGCCCTTGATCCAGAATACTAGAGAGTGGAGGACAGACACAGCCAGCTACATATATTAAAGTGCAACCCACCTCGCAATACGGTCACGCCTGTCTAGATGCATGAGGGTTTATCTACAAGCCAACAGTCTCTTATGGTCAAGAACAAGCCTAGTGTCTCAATCTCAAGCAAGCAAATAAATGTTACAAGATATTAGATCATCAGACAGACAAGGTAAGGCGTCCCAAACATTATATATTCAGATGATCATGAAGCTAGTCATACAAAATACGATGACTAGCAAGAGTTAAGTCATACATGATCAACCCTAGGATTTGTCAATCACGTTACAGCCCTTAGGCAAACAGGAATAAAATTTCAACACGTGCTTGGCGGCTAAACACCTCAAAGAATACGTTACATTAGAGTGGAAGAGCAAAATAAGAAAAACCCACTCGTTGCTACGGTTACGCCTGGTGTTCACCATCTGGCTGAAAGGCAGGTAGATCCTCGGGTATCACTCCGAAATCTGGCCATACAAAACCAGCTAGGTCAGACCCAGAAAGAGCAAGTGCCACAAGGGAGGCTATACTTAGGAACTAAAACCAACATATAATAAAAGATGAACTGATAAAAGAACATAGTTAAACAATATGAAAGACTGAGTTAACATAAAATATTAGCTTGCAATAGGAGAAACAAGAGGTGGAATATAGTTCCCATGTTAATCATGAAACAATTCATTCAAGCACGGCCAATCAAGTCCTAAGGCTTGCTATTGTTAGCTAACTAGGGTTATCACAAGCTTAGTTACTAACAGATGAAATAAGATGTTCCCGCAGTCACAACCCTACCGACTATCCAAGTTATCCAGACGAGGGTTACAGAGTTATCAAGATTTACAAGAGTTACAAGATTACTGGTGTACTTTAGTACTTAAGATTCAAAAAATGCAACACATGACAGTATGCTGGAAATGTGCCCTACTCGTCGGCAGGCTACAAGTCCACGGGTGTGGCCCGGATAATGAGATCGCCTTGTAACTGGGAAATCTCTCTATATGAACTACTTGATCAATCTAGTTATTAACCTAGTCAGATTCATTATGAATTCCTGATCGTGGTAACCAGGAATCTATGACCTAGACATGATGCAAGACGAGACAAGTAGCTTGTACAGGCGTATCAACTACGGAGTCAAGGCAAGAGTTTACACTAGCAAGACAGGAATAGTCGTCGCAACAGCAATCAAGATTATATATGTCATGTCAGGTTTACTTGTCATGTCAAGAGTACTTAGGGGTGCACCTCGACCGGCCACTATCAAGATTTATCAAGACAGGTCATATCATGCCGAGTTCATGTCAACTAAAGTCCAGCTAAATCTTATCAGATCATGTTCTATCATGCTCATGATCAAGTAAGTTCAATACTATCAAGTCATATTCATGCTCACAAGTATTAAGTCGGGTCATCACAAGACAAGTCAAGTACAGGGTATATGCAAGGTTCACAAAATTACATTACTCTAAGAACCACATAGAACAATCATGGAAATATATAACAAGAAGATCATGGTAAGAAAAGACGCATGGGTCAAAGGCGCTCAGTGGCAAATGATGCCAGGGGACAAGTGGTGCCAGGGGGCAAATGGTGCCAGGGGACAAGTGACGCCAGGGAGCAAATGGTGCCAGGAGGAAAAGTGGTACCGGAGGGCAAATGGTGCCAGGGGACAAGTGGCGCCATGGGACAAATGGTGTCGGGGGACAAGTGGTGTCAGGGGGCAAGTGGCGCAGGGGCAAATATTGCCAGGGAGACAAGTGGTGCTAGGGGGCAAGTGGCGCCAGGGGACAAATGGTGCCAGGGGGCAAATGGTGCCAGGAGCGCGCGACTGGATAGCACGACGCTAAAGAGCGTCGACTGAAAGGCGCAACGCTAAAGAGCGTGCGCAACGGATGGTACGGCGCTAATGAGCGTACGCGCACACTGTTCATCTTTTCCAACCAGCAGCAAAAGCTTGGTTGAACCCATGAACTCCAAAGGCCATAACTCCCTCAAAATAAGTCAAAATCGAGACTTCCAAGGGTCTAAATTGTGTAGAATTAAATTTTTCACAACATAGAACCATTAGATCTCAAAATAACAAAGTTTAAGAGATCAAAACCAAGAAAAATCAAGAAAAGCTACTACTTAGATCTACAAGAATCCATCTATCAAAACCATAAATATTAAGTTCTAAAGAGGCTTAGAATCAAGTAGAGAGAATAGAACAATAAAACTTGAGATCCATCATGAAGCAAGTTGCAGTTGCCTAGGATTTCTTTGTAGGTAGGGAGGAGAAATGAAGAAGAAGAGTTAATGAAAATAAATGAGAAAAGAGATAAAGAGTTTGATATAAATATCAAACCAAGCCATCTCCCAATCCCAAACCAAACCAAGCCAAGTTAACATGCCATGATGAACCAAGGTGAACCAAACCAAACCAAATCAAGACTAAACCAAGACTAGGCTAAGCAAGACAAGTCCTAATACAGGTCACCTGACAAATGTCAAAAATTTGTATACATATACTGAAAATACGTATAACAGAAAATGGGAGTGACACCATTTTATTGTGATTTGAAGATCGACTCTTGTAGGATCTCCTCTTTAAGAATTGGCTCCATCCAATTAGTAGACCAAGAAAGTTTTTCAGTATAATCTTGAGACCTTTCAGCATCTTTGATTCAATGAAGAGTAGCATATCTACCGAGCAGACATCTGGTTGGGACCCAATTTTGATGCCTGCAAAATCATGGACAAGTAGCCTAAAAATTTTAAGTTAGACAAATTACACATATTAAAAATTAGAGGATATTACAACTTGATACCCTCAATTGTTCGTTTTCTAGCTTAATATCCTCAACGTTGATAGGTATCAACTTGATACCCTAAATTTTAGAAATAACAAAATTATCCCTCATCTCTCTCCACCCTTCCACACCACCAACTGTCACCACCAC